>PVIJ01020206.1:0-21506 GCA_004024925.1 Scalopus aquaticus | reverse complement strand
GTGCAGCGATGTTGGGAAAGGCGTGAAGTGAATGGCCTAGCAGGGCGTCGGACGTAAAGCTGTTTTATTTGGAAACCACCCAGGATGGCCCTGCGGTCCTTCCCGCCGCCGTTCATTCCGGGTCCCCGCCGAGGAGCGTCCCGTTCTGGCTGTGCCAGGGTCTGGCCGGCCTCACCCACTGCAGGGCCTCTGGATGGCTTCTAGTAGTTGGCTACTAGTAGTTTGCTACAAGATGTTGTTTGTGTGAAAATAGGTTCTTGTTTCATTTTTTAAAATATTTTAGGGGCCTTCCTGGTGGCGCAGCGCTTGAGCGCTGCGCTGTGGAGCTGTCGGCGTGAGTTCGACGCCCGGCTAGGGAGAGTCCCACATAGCGCGCAGACCTCTCCTGCTGTGCCCCTCAGCAGTGTGTTTCGGCCGATCTGCCTGTTCTGCTCCCCGCTCTGTCTCTGGTGAACCCTCTCACCACCCCACGTCTCTGGTCTGTGCCCCAGCTTGCATGCATAGATAAATAAATCTTGGAAAAAAAACTATATTCAGGCAAAATGTTTAGTTCTAAAACGAAAGCAACAACATAGTCAAAGGAGTCGCCCTTTCATTGTGTGGCTCCACTGCTGATGGAGCCATTCTCTGAAGTCCTTTAACAATTAATGGTGATGCTTAGCACAGACAGGTACAAGCACACAAACATGCCTGTTAGGGGAATCTGCGCTTGATGATTTTCTGATTTTTTGTTTCCAATGATCTGACGGTTCAGCAATAATGAAAATTTGCCGATCACGCTCGCAATGATCTGAAGGTCTTCAGTGGGTCTCGCCCTGATCTTGCTCTCCTGCTGGTGACAGTAAGGTGGTTTAACTTTTTGCTGTTAGAAAACAGTTCACCCAAAACTCCTCTGTAGCTGTGAAGGACTTGCACGTGCATTTTGTTTATTTGCATTTTAAAAGGACAAGTTTATTAGGAAACAGGGGAAGGTACAGGAGGCACCTGGTCCCAGGTGGGCAGGAGGGCGCCTGTGCGATGGTGAAGTGGGACCGTGTTATAGGAGCAAAGGACTTTCCTGGTGTGATGATGATGACCCAGGATTTTTTTGGCCACTAAATTACCCTAATTCAAAGCAAATCGGCCTGTGACGTAGCCTGTCATGTAGTAGTCCCACGGACCTAGCTCGGATGTTCTCCGCAGAGTGGAGTTGTGCAGCTGGGAAACAGCTCATCTCTGCAGATTTATGACTCAAAATGGGGCCCGTGTCGCGCTCACAGACGTCGTCATTTTGTCTTTACAAAGCAAGTTGGTTCTTGAGCTGGAGAGAGTGCCGGCGTCACACAAAGCGGGCGCGTCCGAGGGGCCATCAGAAAGGAAGGAGACAGCGGTTTGTAACGCGGGGCCTCAGGGCACGGTCTGTCCTGCCGAGGCGGGAGGCGGCCTCACTGCGGCAGGACCAGCGTCGGGAGTGACGCAGGGTGCTGGTCCCCCAGGACGGGCGGGAGCCCCGGTGCGGCCTGCCGTCGGGCACCCACTGCCCTGCACTCCCGTGCGCGGCGCGCAGAGCTAGCCCCGAAGGCCACTGGAGTCTGCTCCTCCCTCTGGATGCTGACACACTCAGCGCTGCTCTGAGAGCTCGAGCAGCGGAAACTGGGACGTGCCTGTGCCCTGGGCTGCCTGACGCGGCGGGCCTGGCTGAGCTGCGCTCTGGCTGACGCGCCTCTGCCTCTGTTTTTACAGAAACGAGCAACGAGTCCGCATCTCAGCGTCGCCTTCGCCGCCCGCGCATGAAGCCAGAGCCGTGCGCCCCGTCCAGACCCTGGTGAGCCTCTGACTCCTGACCCCTCGGCTTCTGCGTTGGCCTTCTGGGGCGCCTTGGTTACCAGCCCGCCGGCGCTGAGGGGCACCTCTCTGCACCCTGATCTTGGTGTTAGTCGGTGCTGACTCACCGGGGCTCCCTGGCAGCGGCAGCCCCGGGTCTCAGCGCGTTTATGCGCACAAGCTGGGGTGCAGGCCAGAGGCGTGGGGCGGCGAGAGGGCTCCCCAGAGACAGAGCGGGGAGCAGAACAGGCGGATCCACTGAGATCACTGCTGAGGGGGCAGCGGGGAGACAGGAGGGGTCTGCCGCGCCCTGTGGGAAGCTCCCTGGCCGGGCATCGAACTCGTGCTGCGGCGGCTGCTGATAGCCTCACAGGCTGAGACTCAACCCTGCGCCCCCAGGGAGGCCCTAAATATAAGTAGTAATTTTGTCCAGTGTATTTGGATACTATAAATAGCCCTGGTTGCAAATGATAAATTGTGGTGAAATATGTTACTTTTCTTGTGTAATGAAGGAATAAGCCTTTCTCCTTTTTCTCTCCTGTGTGCTTCCGTTCAGAACCCTGGAAATTAGACTTAGAAAAGACAGATTTACAAGATAAAAACAAAAGTCTATTGGTACGGGCACTGCACACTCTCCGGGGAGAACTAAGCGAGGGGTGACGTGAAGGTAGTGCTGGGAGCTTGGGCTTTTAACACAGTGTTTGCGGGTAGTTCGCTGCTACCAGGCAACGTAAAATGTATAAATACGTTTCCCGCACACAGTGTGTTTAGCGTGGCGGTAAAAGAACAGCGACTTCGTTAAGGTGTCGCGGGACGGCCCCCCGATGGCCGAGGGGTGGGTCTCGGTGCACTCACCGCTGTGGCGAGTCCGGCCCCGGCCGGGAGCTGAGCCAGATGGCGCTATTCTCCGATCATTGGAGAATCTGGATGTTTCCTCTCGTACGCTGATTGTGGTTTTGGGGGTGTTTTGTTATACGTGCTGTTCACGCAGGCACACTCACTCTTCGTAGGCGTCCCGTAAGCTCTCAGTGGCTCTCCCAGACGGCCTCTCGGTGGGGCCCCGCTACCTGGAAATACTGAGCTATCAATTGTTCCTGCAAGAAAATTTCACACGCGCTGTGCTCCCATGTGTGAAATGAAGAGCTTTAAAATGTTTTGTAAATTCAAGATCCCAGATGTTACCCCTGTGTGGCTGTTGCATAGTTCCAAGAATTCACATGTTTTTAAAGTGTTCTTCATGCCTGTGATGATATAATGGGGGAGGGGCTCCTTCCCAGGAGTCTTAGTGTGCAGGACGTTCATAGTGAGAAATGCAACCTCTTTCCTGCCAGGTGATTTATATACTTGCAGATCAGCAAATTGTCGTCCCAGCTCTCACACAGAGTGAGGATTCTCTCCTGTCGTCTATTTAAACTGGCTGAGTAGGTAGAATATACACAGGGGGTCTCATTTTTGTTTGGTTCAGACATACTCAGAATACCTCACACTGGATGAGCTCCAAACGCGCTGTCGCCTCAGCCCTTCCTCGAGTACCCCCTTAGGCTGTGTTACGGGTTCTGCTTCCACAAAACAAAATGATCATAGAAAAACTCAGCTTGGAAAGCTGTGGAAGCTCGTGGGCACAACTGATGCCCAGAAATGTGTGCCTGACTATAAACGGACTAAAAATGGGGCCTCCCTGGGGGCGCGGGGGTTAAGTCTCAGCCTATGAAGCTGTCCGCAGTCACTGCAGCATGAGCTCGATCCCGGCCAGGGAGCCTCCCACAGGGCGCAGCAGCCCCTCCTGTCTCCCCGCTGCCCCCTCAGCAGTGGGCTTCAGTGGATCCGCCTGTTCTGCTCCCCACTCTGTCTCTGGGGAACCCTCTCGCCCCCCTCCTCTGGCAAAAAAAGGGAACTAAAAATTGGGGAGAGTTTGGGTTGGAGTTTTATATTTTGACCCAGAACTGTTGAAAGCCCTGAATTCAGCCAGCGAGGAGTAAAGAATCAGAGATGGGCAGCGCCGAGGGGGCCGCCGGCTCGGGTGTGCGGCGCCTGCCGCGTCCTTTGGGGGCCCGCCCGGGACGCCGCGGCTTCTCGCGCTCAAAAGCGCGCAGGGCCCTGTGGAGGCGTCGCGAGGGCCGCCGCCTTCGGCCCCCAAGGCCTCGTCCCTGCGAGTCGCGCCTCGGTCGGGGCCTCTGATCCGGCGTTGGCGACGCCTGTGCCGGCCGCGACGTGGCCCCGCGTGGCGACGCGACGGCTGCGAGCTCTGGGGGCCCGGAGCCCTGTGCCCTCGACGGGGCTTCGGGCGGGCGTCGGCGCCTCCTCACGACCCGTCCCCGCGTGCAGGAGCTGGACGGAGGGGCCGGCGGGCACCGTGCGGAGCGGCGGGCGCTGCGCAGGCGGGTCTGGAGCACCGGGCGCCCGCCCGCGCCCGCGCCCCGATGGCAGAGGCCGCGCCGCGGGACCCAGCCCAGGTACGGGCCCCCCGCGGGGGTGGGCTCCCCGGTGGGGGCGGGGCCGGCCCAGGGGAGAGTCCGCCCCGCGCGGGAAGGGCGGGAAGGCCGCGTGGTCTGGCCCCGGGAACTGGCCGGGGCGGGGCGGGCAGCGGGTCCGTGGTGCAGCCGTGGCCCCGCCGCCTGGGCAGAGACCTCCGGGGCTGGACTCGGCCGGCCGGCGCTGGGCGGGAGGCGGCGCAGAGAGGACGGCGTCGCCTCGGGTGCTGAGCGGCATCCGAGGGGCCTGGGGGCCCTGACGCGGGCTGTGCCCGCCGCCCTCCGTGGGCTGCGGTGACCCTGGCGGGGCGTCCCGCAGGGCGGCGTGAGCTTCGCGGACGTGGTCGTCTACTTCTCCTGGGAGGAGTGGGCGCTGCTGGACGAGGCCCAGCGGTGCCTGTACCACGACGTGATGCTGGAGACCTTCGCGCTGGCGACCTCGCTGGGTGAGCCCCCCGCCTGCCCTGCCCCTCCCGAGCCTGCTCCCCGCTCTCGCGCTCGTGCCGCAGGGACGGGGCGCGCGGCCCCGGGTGCTCCCCACTGCCCGCCGGCCCCGGAGCCCGTCCCCGCCTCCCACTTCCCCATCGCAGTCTGACCGCCGCTCCCTGGCTTTTCTGCCCCGGCCACCACCTTCCTCGCGGCCCCCGCTTCCCCGGTGCGGTCAGGAGAGGGGGCTCAGCCCGTGGCCGCCAGCCAGTCACGGGCAGGCTTCCTGGGCCCTGGGCGCGTCCACTCGCCACCAGCCGAGGCCCCGCCGAAGGCCGCTGGCGGAGCGGCGAGCTGAGCCCTGCTCCTTCCCGGGCCGCGCAGCCCAGGACACCTCCTGTGGGGCCGCCCGCTTGGTGAGACTTTGAGCACCCAAGCGCCACAAAGAGCCCTGGCAGCCCCTCGCCCAGCACCCTGGTCTTGGAAACGGCCCGGGCGCGTCCGCGAGGGGGTGCCCCTTCCCCCCAAGACGACTGACTCGCTGTTCACCGGCGTTTCTGTGCTTTCAGGCTGTTGGTTCGGAATGGAGGACGAAGAGGGACTCTCCGTGCGGAGTGCCTCGGCAGGACAGGTGTCGCCGGGCACGACGCCGCCGTGTGAGAAGTGTGTCCCGCCGGGGAAAGAGCCTTTGCACCGGACTGAGTGCCCAGAACCGCAGCCGGGGCAGAAACCCTCCGCCTGCGGGGCGTGTGGCAGGCGCTTCCGGGTCGGTCCAAGCACTCAGCAGCACCAGAAGCACAGTGACGAGAAGCCATGCGGAAGGCATGCGGAGAGCGCCTCGTCGGTGACAAGCTGCGAATTCCACGTGTCGGAGAGTCCCCTCGCCCTCGGGGCGGCCGAGAAGGACGTCCTGGGCATGCTGAGCCTCCTCCAGCACCAGGCCACGCTCAGGGGGGCCAGGCCACACGACAGCTTCAAGTGCTGGGAGACCTTTGATCCCGGGAGAAGCCATCACCAGCTCAGTGACTACGGGAAATCATTCAGCTGTGAATTCAAACTCTTTCAGCATCAGCAGATTCACACCAGAGAAAGCGACTATGAAAGTTGCTATGCTTGTGACGACGCTGAGAAGCCATTTAACCAAAGCTCCGTCCTTAGTGATTGCCAGAAGGTTAGCACAGAAGCAACATCTTATGAGTGCAGCGATTGTGGGAAATCCTTTAGCCAAAGCTACAACCTCATTCAGCACCAGAAAATTCACAATGGAGCAAGGCCTTACGGGTGCAGCGTGTGTGGGAAAGCCTTCACCTACAAATTCAGACTTGCTCAGCACCTGCAGATTCACACTAGAGTAAAGCCTTACGTGTGTAGCGAGTGTGGGAAATCTTTCAGCTACAGTTCTTCTCTCATTAAACACCAGAGAATGCACACTGGAGCCAAGCCTTACAAGTGTGGCGAGTGTGGGAATTCCTTCAGCCAAAGCTCCAACCTCATTCAACATCAGAAAATCCACAGTGGAACGAGACCTTATAAATGCAGCGAATGTGGAAAAACCTTCAGCTACAAATGCAAACTTGCCCAGCACCTGCGAATTCACACTGGAGAAAGGCCTTACGAGTGTCGGGAGTGTGGGAAGTCCTTTTGCCACAGCTCCACTCTCAATCAGCATCAGAGGATTCACACTGGAGCCAGACCTTTTAAGTGTGATGAGTGTGAGAAATCCTTTAGCCAAAAGTCCAACCTGATCCAGCACCGGAGGGTTCACACAGGAGAACGCCCCTATGAGTGTGGAGAATGTGGGAAGTCCTTTAGCCAAAGCTCCCACATCATTCAACACAGAAAACTTCACACCAGATAGCAACCTCATGAAAGCAGCAGCTGTGGGAAACCTGCAGCCAGTGACCTGCTGCAGAGCAGCACAAGAACGGCATAGCCCAGATTCCCTCTCCTCCTGCAGCGGATTTGGAGCAGCTTTCACCTAAAGAGCTAATCTCATCCCGCCCCAGCAGGCGCACACGGGGGCACGGCCTTGTGCCTGCAGGGAATCGGTCTCGTCCGGGAGCGGAGCCGCGCGCGACTGGGCGGCCCCGGTGGGGAGACCCCACCCCAGGTTTGGGGGAAGCTTCTAGGAGCCCCGTTGCATTCTGCCCCGCCGGTTTCCTTGCCGGTTTCGTCCCTGCAGGTTTCCGTGGCAGAGGTCGTGTCGCCTCGCAGGTTCTGTCCGTGTGTGGCCGGCACCCGGTGCGGCCGGGGAGGCAGCCGTTTCGGCCGTCCCCGCGCCCCCTGGAGAACATCATGAAAACAGACTTGCGGTGGGCGGGAGCGGGCGGGCCCCCTGCTCTGATAATGAGGACGTGCTCCGGACCCGCTCTGGCCGCACCGGTCTGGCTCCTGCTTGGTGACTTGAAAAATGTTTACCTTCTTCCAGGCCTCACTTCGCGTTGTTGCCAAAAGCCTCCTGGGGGGCAGTGGGCTGTCGGTCATTCTGTGCGGCGGGGGCAGGAGTTTTACGGGCCCAGGGGTCACCCTGGGGGGCAGGGAGTAGTTGTCCTGGAGAGGTCCGAAAGGGCGCCCTTCCCCAGGGACGTCACCCGCGCCGAGCCCCGTGCGGGAAGCGGGTCCCCGGTACTTCAAGGAAACATGTGCCTTCGTGTCTCAGCTTCGGTTTCTCGGTGTTCGTGGTTCTCAGACTGCAGGAGCCGGCTGCAGCCGCTTAGGGCAGACGCCGGGGGTGGTGGCCGCGCGTGCGCGCAGAGCGGCAGCTGGCTACGGTGTCCGGCGACCGGCCGTGTGGGGTGAGCGCACCCAGCCTGCTCTCGTCCCACACAGCCCAGGCCACTCTCGGGCGGATGAGGCGGTTTGTTCCAGCAGCCTCCAGCACGGGCAGAGGCTGAGCAGGTCCTGCCGTCGGGGGGCGCGCGTCCGACCCAGCGTTGCTTCCGCCGCACGTGGAAATGGGCCTGTCCGCGCGTGTCCGCCCCGCGCAGGGCTGCGCAGCGTGGCTGGGAAGGCAGGCGCCAGCCTCTGTTGGAGCCCTCCTGAAGTTCCTCGGCGGGCAAGTGACAGGCTGTGAGCGGCACACACTTAGCCAAGACCCGTGAGAGCGGCGGCGGCCTAGCGCGCTGGCCATGCCTCACCTGCCTTGTGCCCTGAGTCTCTTGCTCTCAACGGACCACTGTTGATTCCCTTTCGCAGTAAGTTAGGATTTTATAGGGTTTTATATGATTGGAATTAAAAACGTTTACTTTTCTAAACCGGTTTCCTTCATGCTGCATTCTTTCCCTTGCTGAGTCCCGTCCTGCTGTATCATGTGCCCATTTGTCTGTCAGTGGACATCTGACTTGTTCCCAGTTTGGGGCTATTATAAATAAAGCTTCACGTGTGTGAAAACCAGAAAGGAACGTGTGACGGAGTCTTGTGAGCTCTTCTCCGACATTCCATCCTAAGCCCAGACTTCTTGACCACTTAAAGCATATCCTCTCTCCAGAATCACTGCTAAAAGGTAAGGACTCACAATTCCAGTAATTATCACAAAAACTAAAGAGAGTGCCAATACCTTTTTTCCAACTACAATTAAAAATACTTTTAAAGGCATGTTCGTTGCATTCAGCCTCCGCAGGGCGGAATGTGCAGAGTGGGAAACCGATTTTGTCGCGTGACATCGGGCATTGGGCCAGGCTTTGCAGACACAGAAACGTGCAGGCAGAAACGGGTGAGGACAACACTCGGCACGTCCTCAGATCGAAGAAGGGAAGGTGCTTTCTCCTCGTGTGACACAAGAATCACATAGAAGGACCTCACTAGGAATCGTGAAACATGGATGAGGCTCCTTCACAATTAAAAGCACAAAAACAAAATGAAGCTTTTGTAAAACAATAGGTGCACAAGGGAAATGTCTGAGCTCTCACCTTGAGTTTAAGGCTTATTTTGGACAGTAACTTGTGGGGCCTCCCTGGGTGCCCAGGGTTAATCTCAGCGCTATCAAGCTATCACCAGCCACTACAGCACGAGTTCGATCCCCGGCCGGGGAGCTTCCCACGGGGCACAGCAGACCCCTCCTGTCTCCCCGCTGCCCCCTCAGCAGTAGATTTCAGTAGATCTGCCTGTTCCGCTCCCCACTCTGTCTCTGGGGGGTCCTCTTCCCCCCACCTCTGGCCTGCATCCCAGCTTGTGTGCATAAATAAATCTTAAAAGGAGTCAGGTTTCGAAAAGAAGAGATGAATCACTATTTGTGGCGTAACAGTGGAATAGAACGATTCCACAAAAAAATCTGTTAGAAACAACAAATAGTCAAGTATCAGGTTCAAAATCAATATATAGAAATCTATGGCATTTGTATACTTTTAACAAGTGAGAAAAATTTAGGGAAACAATTTACAATGGCAGTAAAAAGAAATACCTAGGAATTCATTTTAACACAGGAGATGAAAGGCCTATACAATGAAAAGACACAAGACGTGTAAAAGATACAGAAGACACAAAAAGGTGGAAAGATATTCCAATACTCGGATGGGGAGAGTGTAGTTGAAATAGTGTCTTACCAAAAGCAATACACTGGGCCTCCCCGGGGCGCAGGAGGCAGTCTCAGCCTATGAAGCTGTCGCAGCCCCTGCAGCACGAGTTCGATCCCCAGCCGGGGAGCTTCCCCCAGGGCGCAGCAGACCCCTCCTGTCTCCCCGCTGCCCCCTCAGCAGTGGATCTCAGTGGATCCGCCTGTTCTGCTCCCCACTCGTCTCTGGGGGGTCGTCTCACCCCCGCGCCTCTGGCCTGCGCCCCAGCTCTTCTCTGCATGAATAAATAACACTAAATCTTTTAAACAGTTAACATGTTGCTCTTCTGAGTTAACAGCAGGATTTTCGTAAGCACAAAACTACATCTGCAGCATCTGAGACAGTCAGGGCGCATCACCCCCGTGGAGCGCTAGGAACTGGGGGCGGGGTCAGCAGGGGACAAGGCCACAGGTGAAATGCACGAATTTCACAGCTGTGTTCAGCTGGTCCTGGGGCAGGTCGCCGCCGGGTGGGGGTGGAGGATAAAGTCGGCAGTTCTCGAGACCCTCCGGGGGTCTTTCTCATTCTGCTTTCCAGATCATCACAGCCCCCCCCCCCATTACCCTGAGTGGACATGAAAAAACAAATTAAAGCCCCGGTGAGCGGCCATCAAGCGGCCATCGACGACCAATCGGGTCGGAAGCTCGTTTTCGTGAAGGCTCGGCCGGGGCGCCCCCTCCCTCCGGAGCCGCGCCCGCGTCGGCGCGGGGACCCCCGAGGCCCCGCGCGGGGCGGGCAGCGTGGCCAGGCCGCCGGCCGGGCCCCGGGAGACGCCAGCTGGAGGCCAGCGCAGGGCAGGAGAGGGCGCCGGGGCCGCGAAGGACACGACGCTCCGCGGGGCATCTGCGGGCCGGGCGGTCGCGAGAGGGGCTGGTGGCGTCCGCGCGTCCACCCAGAGGCGGCGCTCCGGGCAGGGGCCTCCCAGGCGGGGTCGCAGAGCCCGAGCCTCCAAGCCGTCTCTGCCCGCCGGTCGGCCCAGGGCGCGGCCGCCGTCGGGCGGGCTTCCCGGGCAGGCCGGGCATCGGCGGCGGCGCCTCCCGCTGTGCGGCCACCAGCGCGGGCTCCCGAGTCCGCACGGAACGGACGGGGCGCGGGCGACCCTCGGCCGAGCCCGCCCCGTCGGGCCGCCCCGTTCCAGCTCCCCGACGGCTGCCGACGGGTTCTCCAAACCGCTGCTCCCGCGCGGAGAGGCCGGCGACGCCCTCCGCGGCGGCTCCCCGGGGCCGTTCTCACGGCGGCGCCACGTGCGTCGCCGCCTCCGCAGCTCCCGCGGCCGACGAGCCGTGGGGCCGCCGTCCGCGCGGGCACAGACCCCGGCCCAGGGCGCCGGCGCACGCGCCGCGGACTACGTTACCCAGCAGGCGCCGCGCGCGGGGCGGAAGCCGCCGGCGACGGGCGGCGCTTCCGGCGCCCGCGGGCGGGACTTCCGGCGCCGCCAGTGGCGGTTATTACAACTGCCGTGCGCGCCGTCGCTGTCCCGACCGGCCGGCAGCGGAGCCGCGGAGCCCGGTCGCTGCGCGCGGCCCGGAGGCGGCCGGGGCTGCCGACGCCGCCCGCGCCCGCACCGTCCGATGGCGGCGGCCGCGCCGAGGGCCCCGGCTGAGGTACCGGCCCCGCCCCGCGCGCGGCGTCGGTGACCGGGGACGGCGGCTCTGTCCACCGAGGCGGCCCGCGCGTGCTGGGGCGGCTCCCGCGGCGGCCTCCGTGCGGCGGCGGCTCGCGGGCGTGAGCAAGCGGGGACGGGCGCCGGGCCGCGGGGCCGTCGGGGGGGAAGCGGGGACGCCGCAGCGGGGGCCGGGACACGCGCCTCGGGCGCTCCCAGGGCCGTTGGGCCTCAGGCCCGGAGGACACGAGCGGCCCGCGCCGCCCCCAGAGGGAGACTCGCCGGCCGAGGCCGGGAGGTCAGTGGCCGGAGGCGGCCGGCGGTCGCTGCCAGGACCCTGTCGTGGCCCCGGGCCCTGCGCGGAGGGGTCAGTCGGCGCTGGCTGCGAGGCCGGGGCGGCCGGGCTGGGGGCGCAGGTCCCGCCTGCGGCCCGTGCTCCGCGATGGGGGCGATGAGCTCGGGGCGAGTCCGATCACAGAGTGACCTGTCCCCGCAGGGCGGCGTGAGCTTCGCGGACGTGGCCGTGTCCTTCTGCGAGGAGGAGTGGGCGCTGCTGGACGCGGCGCAGCGGCGCCTGCACCGCGACGTGATGCTGGAGACCTTCGCGCTCGTGGCGTCCCTGGGTGAGGCCTCTGCCCTCCTCGCGTGTCTCCTGCCGGCCGCGCCCTGTCCAGCCCCGGCGCCTCCCGGCCCGGCCCTGTGCCCCCGCTCGCCCCCGCCCGCCCCGTGCCCGGTGGCCTGTGGCCGGCTCGTGTGCGGCGCTTGCCCACGCCCTCCCGTGGCCCTGGTCGCCAGCTGCGGGCCAGGCGGCTCTCCCCGACCTGGACACCCCGTGCAGTCTGCCGCGGGCGCCGCCCCGTCGCGGGTGCGGCCTGCGGGTCCGGGGCTTGTCGCGGCCGTCGGCTGGACGGTCGTGCCGCGCGCAGCACAGTGGCTCCCTGAGTGGCCAGAGATCCGCTTGTTGGGGGTCGCTGCAAGCAGCCGAATGTGGGGGACTGAGTCTGCGCCTTCGGGCTCTGCGTGTCCCCCCGCGACGAAGCCCCACGCAGAGGCCGTCCCCGCTCGCCGCGAGCTGGCCGCGCTCTGTGGAGGGGAAGCCCCGCCCCACCGGGCCGCGCCCCCAGGGCCCGCCTCACCCCGCCTCTGCCCGCAGGTCGCCCCCGCGCGGAGGAGCCGCCGCCGTGGGAGCCGCCCCGTGGGCCCTGTGTGTGCAGAGACGCTGCGCGCCCGGCCGAGCCGCAGGCTGCACCCCGGCCAGACGCTCGCTCCGGGGCCGGCCTGCCCCAGCGCTGCAGACCCCGCCCGGGGAAGCGCCTCCGCGGGGGCAGGGGCGCCTCTGGCCCTGGGGAGCGGCCCCGCGGGTGGCGCGGGTGGGGGCCGCGTCCCGGCCCCGGACGCAGCCGTGCGCGCCCCCGGAGGGCCTGCCCGCCGGGGCCGCGGCCGCACGCGTGCGGGGAGTGCGGGAAGGCCTTCAGCCGCGCGGCGGGCCTCGCGGAGCACCAGCGCGTGCACAGCGGCGCCAAGCCCTTCGGCTGCGGGGAGTGCGGGCGCGCCTTCCGCACCCGCGCCGTGCTCTTCCAGCACCTGCGCACGCACACGGGCGAGCGGCCGTTCGCCTGCGGCCACTGCGGCAAGGCCTTCAAGCAGCGCTCCACGCTGACCGAGCACCGGCGCGTGCACACGGGCGAGCGGCCGTACGCGTGCGCCGCCTGCGGCCGCGCCTTCAAGCAGCGCTCCACGCTGGCCCAGCACCAGCGCGTGCACGCCGGGGAGCGGCCCTACGGCTGCGGCGACTGCGGGCGGCGCTTCCTGCAGCTGTCCACGCTCAACAAGCACCGGCGCGTGCACACCGGGGAGCGGCCCTACGGCTGCGGCGACTGCGGGCGCGCCTTCCGGACCCGCGCCGTGCTGCTGCGGCACCGGCGCACGCACACGGGCGAGCGGCCCTACGGCTGCGGCGCGGGCCCCAAGGCCTTCCGCACCCGCGCGTGCGCTGCCGCCACCGGAGGACCCACGCGGGGGAGCCTCCCGGCCAGGGGGCCACTCCGGAGACGGCCCTGACGAGCGCCGCAGGCGAGGCCGGGCCCTGCCGGCCCCGCGGAGCCGCGCTGGAGGAAGGCTGCGTGGGCGCCGCGGCCGCGGGCGTCCTCGGGGACGGTCTGGGCTCCCGCCGCTGAGCGCGCCGCGCGAGTCTTGATGGGGTGTCCGCGGGGAGACCGGGCCGGCGCCCCTGCGTGGGTGAGCCTTCTGCGCAGAGGCCTCAGGAGCCGGCAGCTGCGGGGCGCCCTGGCAGCACCCCGCTGGCTTGAAGGCCGTGCTGAGGGGGGCCGTGAGCGCAGCGGAGGGGCGAGGTTTCCGGGCAGGAAGGCCTTGTGGGGGATGCGGCACCTCCTTGGTAGCCCGACCTGCTGCGTGCACCCCGCGGCCCGCCTGGTGGGCAACGCACAGGCTGCTCCTTGACGTGGGTGCAGCGCTGGGAGGCGCGAGCTCCGCACAGCCAGTGGCGCGCCCGGGGCCAGGGGTCGCCGCCGTAGCCTGAGTCCCATCCCGGCCGGGAGCTTCCACGGCACAGCAGTGGGTGGGTCTGAGTGGGTCCGCCTGTTCTGCTCCCCACTCTGTCTCTGGGGAGCCCTCGCACCCCTGCACCTCTGGCCTGCACCCCAGTTCCAGGCAGAAACAAAAGCCAGACTGGCCTGCCCGTCATCTCCAAGGGGCTGCAGATTCGTGCCCGCCGGGGGCCCCTGCCCGAGAGGCGGCCCGAAACACGGGGACGCCTTCGGGACAGACCGCTGCTGCCTCCTGCCGCTTTCTGAGCCTCTTTCCTGTTCTCTCTCCGACACCGTTGCTTTCCTTACGGTAGATGAGTTTGCATTCCTGGAATTTTACGTTGATGGACTTAAAAACTACCCCTCCCTCGGTTTTCCAGTGGTGCGCCGTTCTGCACTAACACGGGCTCGCGAAGAGGTTCACTGGGCCTGTTCAGCTCGGTGAACAGGGCCGTTTGCTCATGTAACCGTGTAGATCTGTGGCTCGTTTCCCCTTTTTGGCTGCTGCGAGCACAGCTGACAGGAACGGGGCCCTCGGCGTGGACACTGGGTGTCCCGTGTGAGATGGACGCCTGCGCGGACCTCAGGCAGTGTCCGCACTCAGCCGACGGGCTGCTCTGCAGCTCGGGGCCTCGCTCCTGGGCCTGGAGACCCCGACCCGTAGCGTTGGGGGGCGAGGGGCTGTTGGCGGCCCCCTCGGCTTCTTCCCGTGTTCTCAGTCGCTCTGTTTAGTTCATCGATTCTGTTCCTAGAAAAGGCTTCGTTCCGCTGACTCGTTCAGATTCTGCGTTGCCGTGACACCTGCCCCTAAGCCAATCCTGCCCTTGTTCTGTGTTCTGGCTTCTGGCTTCCTTGTGGCCTCCCTGTTCCCAGACCAGTGAGAGTTGCTGGTTTACTGCTGCTCTTCCGAAGAAAACAGTGTTAGCAGCATTAGGATTGATTTATTTAGAGCCATTTTTCCTTTTGTTTGCAATCCTTCCTTGTGTTGATTTTTGGTTTGAATAATTCATTTGTATTCTCGTACTAGAAAACTGCCCAGTAGCATAACCAGCCTTGGCCACGTCTTAGTTTCACCAGCGGGGTCCCGGCGTCTGCTGGTCAGGCTGTGCCTTCCAGCCCCGACGGCCGGGCTCGCTCACAACTGGTCACTTTCTTCGTTTCCTGCTCTCAGCCGCGCCCCAGGGCCTTCTGGAGCGGATTCCGGCCTCCCTGGGCCACGGCCACTGTGTGTGTGTGTCTCGTGGGCATTTAGCGCCGGTTTTCTGTGCGTAGAACCCCAAACTCGGCTTCCCACACTGCTCCTGCCTTCTTTTGGCCCTGCCCTGGCAAAACCCCAACGAAGGTGACGGGAAAACCTGCCAGTGTGAGCCTCTTTTCCTCATTTTTGCTTTTTGAGCCCTGCGGCTGTCATTTGAGACAAAAAGTGTCACTGTGTCACTTTGTCCAGAATATGTCATTTGTTCAATAAAACCCCCAAAACGGTGAAAATGAGTCTGGGTCCTTTCTCGACGGCCTCCTGGTGCCTGTGCCTCATCTGCTGGAGAAATTAGGGCCTACCGGTCTGAAATGGGGGTCCTCTCCCCGTTGTGCCCCGGGGACTGCACCCCGAGAAGCAAGAAGGTGCAGCAAAAGGGGAAGAGCAAATCCGAATGGGTTGGGGTTGGGGTTGGGGTTCGGGGGTTCAGGGTAGGGCTAGGGATTAGGGGTGGGTGGGACGAAATTTCGAATCCTGCAGGGAAGAGCCCTCTGCGGCCGCCCCACAGCGCCGCCCCGTGGACGCGCGTGGACGGGCCAACTGGTCGACCTCAGCGGGGCGCAGCTCGCAGCAGCGGCCCCTTCCCCACCAGCACCCGTAGGGAAGGGACCCCAGGACGCCCCACCCCCGCCCCGCAACCACAACCCGCCCAGCAGCCCAGCAGCCCAGCAGCCCAGCAGCCCAGCAGCCCAGCAGCCCAGCAGCCCAGCCGCACCCCGCTTGCTTGCCCCACTGCAGGGAGGGAGCCGCGGCACTGCAGCCGGCTCGGCTCGCAACCGGGGAGGGCACCCTTAGCCGGCAGCGCCCCTGTCAGACCGACTGAGGGCGAAAGGCCGTGACCCCGCGGGAGCGTCGCCCTGGCTGAGGCTGGACACAGCGCGCCCCAGGCCTGCACAGACCGCCGCCCAGCGCCGCGCGCACTGCACCCGGGCAGGGCTCACGGCCACGCTCAGGCCGCCGCTGCGCCCCCGGGGCTGGCGGGTGAGGAGGGAGCGCCCCGGGACCGCAGGGCCAGCCCCCAGGACTCCGCCCCCGCCCCGCAGCCCGTCGCAGCTCCTGGCGCTGCTGGGAAGGGAAACGCCCTCGCGGCGCGACCTCCTCCGGCCAGACACGCGCCCGCCCGTTGCCAGCGAGAGCGCCCCCGCTGCCCGCCCCGCATGGGGGACGCTGCTTCTCAGTGCTGGGGCGCGCAGCCCCCAGGGCAGTCAGTGCTGGCCGCCATGGGCCGGGCACGCTGAGGCGCACCCACCACGCCACAAGGCCCAGGGCCCCCCAGGGGTCAGTGCGGAGCCCACACACTGGATGATCCACAGAAACTGTCCAGACAAAGGCACCCAAAGAGGAACAGGACCCACTGAGCTCGCAGAAGCCACACCCAGTCCTCCGCCGCAGCCCTGAAGCCACGTGCTGCAGGGGCCACCACAATCCTGCTGGACACCCCCAGCACTGGCTCTGATGGGGCCCAACAGGGCATACACGGCCTTGTGTGTTCTGGGGCCTCCCCCAAGCAGCCCCAGCAACCAGCTGACATCTGGACAGCAAGGGCCCTGCGGACACTGAGGGGGCAGCCACCAGCCCTCAGCAGTGAACAGCCCAGCCCTGGGGGACCCAGGCCCCACCAGCACAGGGCTCAGTCAGCATGAGCACAAGCACACGGGCCCTCTCCCCACCCCCACAGCAGGCACCAGGCACCTCCTGCCAGCCCGGGGGGCACCACAGCCCAAGCACCTGCAGAGCAGGATGCAGAGCCCAGCATGGCCTGTCTCCCCTCAGCCAGGGGCAGCGCCCACAGGGCTGGTGCTCCAGGGTGGGCAGAACAGGCTGAGGAACTATGGGGGCAGCAAGGCCATTGCCCCCTGAGGAGCTGGCAGAGGTGCCAACCCCACAGGCTGTGCCCCAGAGGCTGCAGACCAGCAGGCACTGCAGGGACTAGCACCAGGGGGTGAGGGGCACCCAGGGCAGCAGCCCCACCACCAGGCACTCAGCTGCCTCCAGCAGCACCCTGAGGCCAGCCCCACTGTGGCCAAGCATGGGCACAGATGAGGGGCAACACCCCACCCCAACACCACTGCCTGCAGCTGGGGAGAGGCCCAGTGTGGGGGCCAGTGGGGTCACCAGAAGCCCAGAGCACATCAGCCACTGGGGCAGGGGCACAGCAGGCTGGGAACACAGAGAAGCCAGAGGCACCCCAGGGCCACATTGGGCAAAGTAATTACCAGGCCCTCAATGCCCACTCTGGGCAACCCCCAGCAGCCTGGGGCTTGGGGGAGCTGCAGCCAAGAGACCCCCACACGGGGAAAGGGTGATGCTGCCACACAGCTGCAGACCCCAAAACACCCGATAATCAGTCAAGCACCACAGGAGGCTCATTGGGAGGCCACAGACCCCGCCTCACAGAGCGCCCCGCTCAGCAGGACCAGGTGTGGGCACACACTGGGACCAGGCTCTAGCCACGTGGGCAGGAGACAGGCAACCCGGGCCTGCCGCCGGGTCCCCAGCAGCCCAGGAGAGACTCACAGAGCCCCCAGCACGACCCCTGAGGCCGAGAGCAGCCTCCCCCCTCCGCGCGGCACGGCCCACTTCGTCATTACAGCTGCTGGCACCGGGCCCCTGAAAGCACAACCTCGCCGCACCGGCGGGCAACGAAAACGCGCGCGGGCAGGTCGGGTGGTTGCACTCTTGCAGGGCTGCCCGCCGCGCACGCCCGAGCACCCCGACTACCACAGCGGGAGACGCGGCGTCCAGGAACGGCCGCGGGCGGGGAGGGGCGCGAGGATTGGCGCCCCCGGCCCAGCCCCCGAGCCAGTGCACCCAACAGCCTGGCGTCCCAAAATGCCGATTTCGGACCCCAAAATCACGGCGCCCAGGGGCGGGGCCGATTCGCGGGTCCCCGCGGGCCCCTGGAGCGGCGGCCCGGCCCCCGGCCCCCCGCGCGACCCCTTCCCCGCCGGCCCCGGAGCGCGGGGGCATCTGGTCGACCCGGCGCCGGGGAGGGGCCAGTCCACGCGGGCGGGCGGGGGGCCGCGCAGGGGCCGGGCTCCCCACGGCCGTCCCCGAGGGCGGCTCCGGGCTCCGCCGCGTCCCCACCGCGGGCTTCGGCCCCAGGCCTCGGATGCCGGGGCCGGGGGCGCCGGCCCGTCTTTGGCCCGGCCGCAGCTCCCGCCCGGGCTTGGGGAAACACCCGCGGCGGCTCCTCCCACCTCCGGGCCCGGCAGGGCGGGACGCGGCGCCCCCGCCGCCCACTGGGCACGACCCGGGCGGTCCCGCCCTGGAGGCGGACTCGGAGGCGGCCCACGCGGAGGCCCAGCCCCGGCCCGACACCGCCGGCTCCTCCGCGCGGAGCCCCGACCGCCGGGGTGGGGGAGGGAGGGGTGCGGGGCTGGGGGTCCCGGCGGGCCGTGTTCCGGGCGCGCTGGCGGCGAGGAGGCAGCGGCTTGGCCCCCGCGGAGCGCTGGTCGACCCGGGCCGCCCGCAGCCCCCGCCCCACCCGGCGAGCGCGCCGACCGCCCCTCCTGTGTACCTGCCGGCACAATCTCCCGGCGTCGGACGCCGCGCGCCCAGCCCGCCTCACCGGGCCGACTCCCGCGCGCCCGCCGGCCTCCCGGAACCGCGCGCCGGGCGCCGCGGCCAAATCCGAGCCCTTCACGGGCGGCGCGCGAGCGGGAGGTGCCGTCTCCGCGGCCGCCAGGGGGCGCCACGGGCTCGTCGCCGTCTGAGCGCCCCGCGCGCGGCTCTGCGGGTCCCGGGGGCCCGAGGTCCGGCGGGCGCGGGCTCCCGCCGCGGGGACACCACGGCCGCGGGGACGTCGCGCTGCAGCCGCGCGGGCGGGGGCTGCGGGGCGGGGTACACACGCGCCCGGGCGCCCCAGCCCGAGCCACCGCGGGGCGCGCGGATGCGGGGCGCTCTGGGAAAAGGGGCAGAGGCGGCGGGTGTCCCCTCGAGTGGGCCGGAAACGGGAGCTGGTGTCCTGCGCCCGCGCCGACTGGGGGCGCGGGATGTCGCCCAGGCCAGGGCCTCGCCGGGGCCGCGGGCGGTGGCTTCGGGCCCTGCCCCCGGGGTCGCCGCCTCCGCGCCGCCAGCTTGGGCGGCCTCTGGGGCCCGGCGCCCGCGGGCTCTCCTCCCACCGCTCGGCTCGCGCAGCCCGAGACCCTCCTCTGGTGTCGGAGCCTGGCAGCGGGGCCCTGCGCAGAACGCGGCTCCTCTGTGCCCCCGGCGCGTCTCGGAGCCAGCGGGGAGACGCGCGCACAGGCCGGCCCAGCGCACCCGGCGCCGAAGCCGGCCGCCCGGCGGTTCCGTGTCCCTGAGGTGTGTCCCTGAGGTCGGTGCCGGCCGGGAGGCGACTGCGGCCCCACGTGCCCGCCACGTGTTCGCGTTTGTTTGTCCGTTGGAGCGCGCGGACCTGCGGGTGCCCAGCCGAGAACAACACCTGCGAGGAGCTGTCAAGTGAGAGCGGGGAGCCGAGGGCTGCCGGCGGGGAGGAAAAGGACATCCACGCAACTGTGCACACAGCTCCCTGCGAAGAGCCGCCGCCCTGCTGGGAGGGTCTCGGTTCACTCATTCCATCGCCCACTGGCATTTCCTGAGCACCTACTGACTGCGTGTGGGGGTGGGAAATTTGGGCCACGGGGCAGGGGGAGCTCGACTTCCAACTTTGTAACCCTGGGCCCAGGCCTGGGCACGTTCAGCTGAATTGCCCAGGCCCAGCATTTCTTTTTTTTTTTTTTTTTTTAAAGATTTATTTTTTATTTATACATACAAGCTGGGGTACAGGCCAGAGGTGTGGGGAGGCGAGAGGGTTCACCAGAGACAGAGCGGGTAGCAGAACAGGCAGATCAGAAATCCACTGCTGAGGGGAGCAGCGGGCGAGGCAGGAGAGGTCTGCCGCACCATGTGGGACTCTCCCTGGCTGGGCGTCGAACTCGCATCGCCGCTGCCGACAGTTCCACAGCGCAGCGCCTAACCGCTGCGCCACCAGGGAGGCCCAGCCCAGCATTTCTTGAGGACCTAGTGTGTGCTGAGACATACATGGTGTCTGTGGCACTGGGAGGAGACAACTGTGTGTTGTTGTTCACCTCCAATGGCTCCAGGGTGGGTGCTGGGTGAATTGGCATTTGGCTAACCCGGGCTTCGTGAGGACCTACTGTGTGCCCATGCCCGGGCACAGGAAAGAACCAGAACACTTGGCTTCTGGCTTGGAGGGGCCCCGGGCTAGCGCTGTGGACGCTCACTGTTCACGGCTTTACCCCAGGTTTCGTTCTTCCTGAGGCCTCACTGTGTGCTGAAGCCTGGTGACATTCAGTGTGCAGGGGAGATTCAGAACCCACAGTTCCTGAACTGCTGGGCTCCAGGGCCAGCTCAGGGTTTTTCCCACTCACTCGTTCACCAGGTATTTTCTGAGGACCTACTGTGTGCCAGGGCCAGGATGCCAGACCAGAAACAAAAAGGTCAGACGCTTGCTGGTTCCTGTGCAGAGCTGAGCTGAGGGGCCTCCCCGGCCTGCGCTCCCCCAGTAATACACCCTGCCGGTCACTTGTGCTGGACTTATTTTCAGATAAATCATGTTTTTCAAACCGCTGAGAGGTGAAACAAACCTAAGTATGGACTGGACAACTGTACTCAGAAATTCGTTTCGTTGGGTGACGCAGTGGTTGTTTGGGAGACAATTTTGCTTAGACACGCAAGCTAAGGCATTTACTGGTGGAGTGAGGTCAGATCTTATAATTTATTTCAAAATAGACTCGGAAAACAGGCATTTTCATGACCAATTTTAAAAGTAGATAAGTATTAGAAAATCTAGTAAACTACTTTTTTGCTTAGTATTGTTTTATTACAATTTTTTAAAAATTTATTTATTTTTGCACAAAAGAACTGGGGCGCAGGCCAGAGGTGTGGTGTGAGAGGAGTCCCCCGGAGACAGAGTGGGGAGCAGAACAGGCGGATCCACTGAGATCACTGCTGAGGGGGCAGCAGGGAGACAGGAGGGGTCTGCCGCGCCCTGTGGGAAGCTCCCTGGCGGGGGATCGAACTCGTGCTGCAGTGGCTGGGATAGCCTCATAGTGCTGTGACTTAACCCCTGCCCCCCAGGGAGGCCTGAGTTTGGGAATTTACTGAACTTTATACTTTTCTAATTGGGAAATTTGAAAACGTGGAGTTCTGTGCAGACCCGCTGTCCCGTGACACAGGACAGCGCATCAGTTAGCGCTGCGGCAGCTGAGCGCACCCCGGGGCTCGGTGTGCAGGGCCAGAGGAGAAAGCAGAGGCCCCAGAGGCCTCGGGCCACGGGCACACAGCCATGGGAACGTCCGCGGGGCCCCTGCGGGGGTCTGCTAGCGCTGCCCGGCCCGTCGGCCACCACCACTGTCCCTGCGGTGCCGGCTCCCGTACAAGCCAGCACTGCCCGGTCCATCAGTCACAGCCAAACCCTGCAAGGGCCTTGTCAGCCGAGAGCCCCAAGCCGGGGCCCGGGGGGTGGGGTCTGGGGCGTGGCCGGGAGCGCAGGGCGGGGACAGAGTGGCAGGCCCGGAGCTGACCAGTGGGCGCCTTGTCGGTAAGACCGAAGCCTCCTGGACAGCCCGAGGCCTCAAGCAGAGGGGCGCCGGGGGCCCACCCCGCACTCTGGATGGCAGCGCCCTCCAGCCCTGCCCCCTCACGCCTCCTGCTGGTCGGTCAGCGAGGCGGGGCCTGCTCCTCAGCAGCAGCTCGCAGCGCCCCAGCCGGGGCCAGCGGGGCCCCCAGTGTGGGGCAGAGGGCGCAGGCACCCCGGCAGTGGGGGGGACTGGGCGGCTGGGGGGGCACTAGGCGCCTCTTGGGGCAGACCGGGCGGCTCTGGGGGTGACCAGGTGCCTCGGGGGG
>PVIJ01020205.1:0-21508 GCA_004024925.1 Scalopus aquaticus | reverse complement strand
TGTGTCTTTTACATTTTGTATTCCCCTTGGGCAGCCCACCACCAATTCACCCGTGATCCATCTCCATGGTCCCCTGTATTCTCCTCTCTTCCATTTTGTGCCCTTATCCTCCCCTCCCCCCTCCCCCACCGCTGAGTGTCTCTCTCCCACCCCGCCTCCCTATAGTCCTGTTATAAGTGAAACCATTCGATATTTTTCTCTTTCTTTTTGGCTTATTTCACTGAGTATGATTCCCTCTAATTCCATCCATGTTGCGGCAAATTGCATGTGTTTATCTTTTTTTTATTTTATTCCTTAAAAATATATGGAACATCAGGGCCTCCCTGGTGGCGCAGCAGTTGAGCACTGCGCTGTGGAGCTGTCGGCAGCACGCTATGCGAGTTCGACTCCCAGCTGGGGAGAATCCCACATGGTGCGGCAGACCTCTCTGGCTTGCCCACTCTTCCCCTCAGCAGTATATTTCTGATCTGCCTGTTCTGCTCCCCATTTTGTCTCTGGTGAACCCTCTCACCACCCCACACCTCTGGCCTGTACCCCAGCTTGTATGTATAAATAAATAAATCTTAAAAATATATATATATACGTATGTATGTATGTATGTGTGTATATATGTGTATATATATATGTATATATATATATATATATATACATATATGGAACATCAATTTCACACAAATATTGCCAATACTAGAGATTCAGTGATGAATAAAATAGACAAGTTGTCTGAGGCCATGTGACAGTAAAATCTTTCTATAAAAGATAGTAAAAATTTTTGGTATTGTTGTGCATATAGTTTCTGTCTCAGCTACTGAACTCTATCATTATAGTGTGAAAGAAGTCATTGAAATAAGCATACTGTGTTCCAATAAAACTTTATTAACAAACATAGACAGAAAATAGATTGGTTGATAGGCTACAGTTGGCTAACCCATGATGAAGACCATTAAACAAGCAGTGGAATGATCTAGAGGCCAAAATACATGACTATGAGAACATGAGATGGCAGGATCACTTTGCTTACTCTGAGATGATCAAGAGGGCTTTTCTGAGTTCATATGAGGTGAGATTGAAGTCTGAGCAGAAATTAGCAAGAAAGACTTCAGAAAGAAGAAACCAGAAGACCCAGAGATAAGAAAGATGTATGATCTTCTGAGGACTATCATATGAAGGAGTTCAAGGGTTGAAGCAGGGGTAGAAATGATGGGAGCAAAGCAAATCTTGCCATGGGGGTTGTTGCTAATGGGAAGATGTTAATGTTTTACACAGGATAGTGACAGGATCAGATTGCATTACTCTTACGTAAAATAGCCGCACTCTCAGCAACTGCTGTATTATGAACAATCCTCTTCCACTAAAGGGTCCCAGGCTGCTAAGCTTTTTGTTCTTATGCCAGCTTCTCAACGTTTTTCTGTTTTCTTCCTTTTGCAGATGTTTGTCTACCATTGCTTTTGACTAATGTGAGTACTTTGAGGAGACTTCTAATTTGTTGCTTCTAGTCTGCTGTATTGTTTAAAACTGTTTATTCAAAGGCTTTATTTACTTTAACAGCATGTCAACTGGCTGAATTAACTTTTTCATAAGTAAGGAAAAGAGGGCTTCTGTAGAACTGCTGAGTCAATGATCCCCAGGCAAGTGAAAGTACTGTCATATTAATTAAGAGCTTCCTGAAATTTGCATAGCTTTTCAACTGATGCATTTCTATAGAAATGTGGTCATTACCAAAAGATGAATCTGGGATACCACAACCCAAATCAAATACTCTACTTTCTGATTTCTATAACCCTTAAAATATACCTGAAATGTTACCTTCTCCCCCACCCCCACTCCCAGTAATATATCCAAGACTATTCATCACAAACCAAAGCATTTAAAATTTGTTCTACCTGACTATGTTTGGTTTAGAAAATGTACTGTAGTGCTCTGGACCAGAGAATGTGGTGATGATCCACTTGAAAGCTGGTCATTAGTAAGGATAAGTGGGGGCTGGGGAGGAACCAAACTGTTTTGCTTCTTGTGGCAGTTAAACATTGAACTTTTTTTCAGATTGAAAACACATTTTGAATCGTAAGGAACTCATTTCATCTTCTTACATTCACTTTCAAATCCCTTGAAAGCTATTATAAACATCAACGGTGTTGAGTCTTACACGATATCGAGATGAGATATATAACTAGATTATAATTTCCACAGTTAGATTCTAAATTCCTTGAAATTTAGACTAATCTGCTCATCTTTCTATCCCCTACACTATCTAACATAGATTGTTGTTCAATTAGTTACCTTGAGTAAACTGAAACAATCCTCCCTGATTGTTTACACTAACATTCTATATAGATTTTCTTTTCCTTTCAATATGAACAAAAGAGGGACAAGTTCCCATTTGCTTCCTATAAGCTCAATAAACAGAACAAAGCCATTTGGCCGACTCTAGTTCATTCACTATTTATGATATTAACCAGAACCCAATGGATTCAATAATTTTGGATATCATAATAATGGTTTTCATAATCAATTAAACCATGGCAACATTGTGGTTCTAGAACAGGAAGGGTCATTAGAAATTCGCTTGGAACCTAAAGTGTTCTCTAAGTCTGTGGTCCCACATCTGACACCATCTTCTGAAGAATCATCAAGGTCAGTAGTCAGAGCACAGTTGCTACTCACACCAGTTCTCAACTATTTATTTCCCTGGAGCTGCCCAGGATTTACAATAGAAATGGGAGAGTAAAGAAGTTACCCTGGTTTTCCTAACATCCACCTCAGAAGTGACACATTTTTAAAAAGTCAATCCTCTCTTATTAGATTGAACTTTTAATACCTTTCCCTTCAACTGCTAAAGACCCCATAGACTGTTTCTGTTACCTTCTCTGTAAGCGAAAAGAAGATCCAACACGTCTTTATGCGCCTGTATTCACCAACCCATCCCAACATTTTTTTTCCTTGAGGACACAAATAATTTAATGAAACTTTTTCCATACATCATTTTTCTTTTGTGTTTTGCACTTTAAAGTACTTCTCTCCACATACATATTTAGGGCTTAGCATATCTTTTTAAATGTAAATATTATACAAACTTTTAAAAGATGTCTACAAACAACCATGAATACTAAATATAGTAGCTGTTATTTTCTCATCTGAATTACAACCACCAAGTATCAAGCATGTCAAACATTCAATGTAATCAAAGAAACTCCCTTTTACATGTTGTCTTCTCTTTTGACAACTTTACAAAAGAAGCCTTAAATAAAAGTCTGTAAATTTCAAAATAGCTCAAATTCAAAAACTCTTATTTATTTTTATTCCCTTGGATTCTTTTATAAATGCCCATACCAGAAATAAACTTGCATTTCCCTTCAAAAAAGTTACAAGACAAAAAGACCTGTACGGGTATTTTAGGTTTTGCACCAGTGCGTTAAGCTATGTTAGGTTATACTGCTGTAAAACAAACAAACAAACAAACAAAAAGACCACAATAAAATCTCAGAAGTTTAATACACGAAATTCTCTTTCTCATTTTCCCTACATGGGTTTAGCATGGATTTTTGGGATGTTCTATTAAACCGTCAAAGAGAGGAGCTGGCTGAGACAAGACCCACATCAATACAAACTCCCAAATTCATCAATTTAGGAAAAAGGAAATGTGCAAATTGTATACTGAATCTTAAAGTGTCTGCCCAAAAGTGATACCTGCTTCAATATTCACATTTCATTGGCTAATGCAAGTCACAAAGTCTTAAATCACTTGAAAGAAGTATTTGTGAACAGTCCTATTGACTACCACAATTTTAGGTTACCAGAAATGAATCACTTTCACTCTAAATCCTTATTCCAAAATGCTTTTTCCCTTCGATCACTTTCACGTATTTTTCCTCAAGTCTTAATTATTTCCAGCTAATTCCTTTAATGTGCAAATATATATTGACACAATGTTCTCAATATTAACATAAGAAAAATAAAGGTCATTCTCAAATTTAACATCCGTTTAAGCACTCTATACATCTATTCCTTTTCGCTTTTTAACACCATTTTCTCTTTTTTGGAGTGAAGAAGGAAATCACAGTTATACTTAACCCAAGTATACAACTCACAGTTTCCTTATTACAAAACAAAGAGGAAAGATGACTTTTGGCAAAATTTACAAATCAGAAGGTTTCTATGTATCAGAGCATGAGGCAGATGAATAATCCATTGAGCTTTCATTTTGGCTCACTAGAAGCCTAAATATATCCAGTACTTGAGCAGATGGACATAGCATAATTCAATAATAATATGAATCTCTAAAGCCAAAATGTAAATTTCTTATGCTTCAAGTTTTAGATGTATACTTTGATGTAGCTAAATATTCATTTCAAGAGATTATCTAGTTCTTTGTTACATAAGCTTATATAAGACTATTCTCAGTGATACTATTCTTGTAATTCAAAAGACTAACATTATAATTGGAAAAGATTTACACGAAATAATCATCAAAATAATTTTATTTCACTAAACATCTATTTACTTAGCAGTATATTAAGCCCTATGTTACATACAAGGATCCAAAGTTAAATGATATAAGACTATGACCTTCAATACTTTGATAGTCTGGTCTGATTACCCTTGAGCAATTTTCTTCCATTTTGTAAAAGAATTTTATCTACCTTGTGACCTCTCCTTAAAATCTTGTAAATTCAAGTCTATGCAAAAGGATAAGTTTGAGGAAAAGGAGGAAATGGGTTAAGAATTAGAAATAAAACTCTGACTTTTCCTTTCACTGATAACTAGACATTTCACAGAATCCATGGTTTATAGCCATTAGGATTACTAGAATAATTAATTTGCACTTGCATAGCTGGTAAGATATTTGATTTTTATTGATTTCCTAAGTAAGCTTTGAAAGAAGTCTACCTTGTTTTATATGCCCATTAATTTCCAGCTCAACCCAAGACTTTCAAAATATTTTTTGTTGACTTATATATCTGAAATGCAATCTTTTGGCTTGCAAATCACTAATGTCCCATTGGATGCCTTGAGAGTAACAGATCAGTGGCTGGCTGTAGAATTCTATGCTTATGTGAGTCATTGAATCTGAAGTTACCCAGAGTCTTAAGGGACCTCTGCATATTATCTACAAAACTAGACCAACTGAATATAAAGTGTTCTCCCCTTCTGAAAGTATACTTAGGAAAGTTCTATGGCCAGAAGAGATTTTCAAAGACTGTAACTGAAAAGAGCTGACTGAGTAATAGTTTTCAAGAGAAAAGAACAAAAGGGATTTTAAAAGCTGTGTGAAACATTATGATTTCTTTTTTTTTTTTTAAGATTTTATTTTATTTATACATACAAGCTGGGGTACAGGCCAGAGGCGTGGGGCGGTGAGAGGGTTCATCAGAGACAGAGTGGGGAGCAGAACAGGCAGATCAGAAGTACACTGCTGAGGGGAGCAGCGGGCGAGGCAGGAGAGGTCCGCCACACCATGTGGGACTCTCCCCGGCCGGGCGTCAAACTCACGTCGCCGCTGCCGACAGCTCCACAGTGCAGCGCTCAACTGCTGCGCCACCAGGGAGGCCCGAAACATTATGATTTCTAACCTCCAAAGATGTGTTGTATATTTAGAAAAAGTTTTCCTCTTCCTTTTCTTTATTAGTCCTTTGTCAAATATCAAATATTTAAATCACAACTAAGATTTTAGTCATCATTACTAAAAAGAAGGGCAGTAGCATTGGGCATATCAGGCTTAGCTAAACTTTTTACCTTTTGCTTTTGTTTTCACTCAAGTACTAGGAAGCTACAAATAACCAGCCTGAAAGATAGAATTAGGATGAAATTTCAGTCTTTTTTTGGTCCTAACATTCACAGCAAATGAGAACATGTCATTCATAGAACTAGGTAGAATGCATTTATCTTGAGTTCATAGCATATGTTTCACTTTCATTAAGCATTTTTTTTTAAATGAAATGCTAGTGTAAACTCTTTCAAAGTTCACAAAAAGATGACACGATTTCAAAGGAATCATTTGACCTAAGTCAACCTAAAGTGTCACCTTATTCTGGTCCTTGCTGCACTAACATGAAAGCTCATTATGCCCTGGGAGAAATTTATTTCTGAAAAGGTTCATATTTCACAGGTCATATGGTGTGTATGTCATATGATATACTGGTTAAAATGGTGAAAAATGAGCCTTTCTTTTAAAAGAAATAACCTATCCTTTTGTTCAATGGCTTTAGCTCAATTCTGATTCTAATGTTCTTTTAGAGAACTAAAACAGTAAAAGCAGCAGGGGAATGAGAAGAACTAGAACAGAAGATACCCAAACAGATTACAAAGCAGGTAGATGATGGGTGTGTGGGTGTGGGGGTGTGTGTGTGTGCGCACGCGCGTGCGTGTACACATGGGCATGTATATGGATGTTAATTACACTACATGACACTTAAAAAGGAGTCAATTCTGTGGTGATTAAAATACTTATGATTAAAATTGTGATAAAAATTTGAAGAGTAAAATGATGCTGAGTGTGTAGATTACAAAAGGAATGTAATCCAGGAATTCTCAATGCTACCACTTTTAGCACCTCTGAGAAATGTCTTTTTGTATGGCCTCATTTACTACACTGAAATGAAATTCATAGGTAATTTAACTTGCCTACACATTTAATATTTACAAAAACTATTCTAAGACCTTAACTATAACATAAAAGAGATAAAAGGAAAGGATTTATAAGTAATCTCCATTTCCATAATATGAAATTTCAGGCTGGACAACTAGAATGAAAGAAATAGTTGCATGCCTATACTTATCTGTATTGCCATAAAAACAGTATCTACAAATGTGTGTTATTAGTGACTCAAATATTATGAACAGTTTTGCTATTGATAATGTGATTTGCAGAAATGTTAAACATCTCCTGCAAAATTTGGAGCAAAAGAAAGTACAGCTGTACTTCTGAAAAATTTAGTGTTTTATTAAAATGGGTTTAAAAATATATCAACAATTAGGCTCTAGACTCAGATGACACTGGTCAACAGTGATGTAAAAAGGCCCTAATCTGTAGTATCTTGGTGTGCTGCACATGAACATAACCCTGAACATTTTTTATTAGCTCTTGTTTTGAAGATATTTCATATAATTCATTTTATTTTTCACTGTGTAAATTTATCCAGTAGGAATGCAACAACATCCTAAATCAGCCTAGAATGATGTAATCTTGCATCGCATTGCATAATACCATCATGCACACATCATCCAGATTTGACTGCATCATTTTCTGATGCAATGCAATACTACTGCCAGGCGGCTGCTGAAGTGAGCTGACGTCAGCAGTGCACTATAGAAAGCCCTGTCGGAAAGGCTGAGCATTGAAAATATTTCAGACTTTGTGTGAGACAGTTTAAGCTACTGTTCCATGGAACTGTTATGATTTTATCCATTTAGGCACAACACAGAACAGTCATGCCTCGAAAGTGCGTTAATAGCGTGGACAATTTCTGCTCTATTTGTGGGGAAGTGACATTTGCCAACCAGAAGAAAAGTATCACTTCTCAAGTGAAGAAGGCTTATCATCTTGACTTCGGATGGAAGGTTGGTGACCAAGACAAACCTTGGGCCCCCGTATACATGCTGTGCTACATGTCCAACACAGCTTTCACAGTGGTGAAATGGCAAAAGACCATCAATGCCGTTTGCAGTCCCCATGGTGTGCAGAGAGCCAAGCAACCACAGAAAAGACTATTACTTCTGTTTGGTTCCTCCTCTTTCTGGCATATTGATGAAGCAAAAGAAAGTCGAGAAAAGAGTCTACCCAAACATTCCATCTGCATTGAGACCAGTTCCACATGGTGAGGGACTTCCTATTCCAGAACCTCCAGCAGAATATTCTCTTGATTCATCTACTGAACACAAGGGTGAGCCAACCTGTTCTTCTCTTGTTCCATCAGCATGCAGTAATCCAGATGTTCACTGTGGTGCATCATCAACCCCACACAGACTAACACAGGGAGAACTAAATGACCTGGTTCGTGATTTGGACTTATCCAAGAACAAGGCAGAATTGCTAGGAGCAAGACTCCAACAATGGAATCTTCTAGAAGAAGATGTCACAATTACTTTCTATTGAAAGCACCACAAGCAGTTGGAGCCTTTCTTCAGAAAGGAAAGTACTCTGGTATTCTGTTCTGATATTGAGGGCCTCATGAATGCCTTAGAAATCACTCATGACCCACGAGAATGGAGACTATTCCTAGACTCTTTGAAACTGAGTCTTAAGGCTGTGCTTTTGCACAATGGAAACCGTCTTCCATCTATTCATTCCTGAAGAGCTGTACAAGAGACAAGCAAAAAAATCTAAGAAGTAGTCTATGACTTGATTTTTTTACAGGTATTAACTGTAGGCCTATTACTATCGGCACGCATTTCATGATGTAAACATCAATTTATTGCAGATTACCAAAAAAAACCTAAAGCCAAAATTAGAATTTGACTGTCATATTCTTGTTGAGCACATACAAATTGGTAGGAAATGACTAATTTTATTTCAGTAACATGACTTTTGTAAAAATTTGTTGACCAGTGTTATCTTTGGGTCAGTGGTCCAAATTAGAACATGAATGACATTCAAGAGTCCTTTAAGGTGAAGAATCCCAGCTGGTCTCAAGCCCTGAGACTGGGAGAAAACATAGAGAGTTAAAATCAAACTCTAAAGTGTGTCATTATGAAAATGTGCAAGAAATATTTTAGTTTTGAAATATGTGACCATGTTTCATTGTTCCTCCATGACCAGGAAGAAGGCTTTTCAGTAAATGTATTCCACAAAAAACAGGGCACGTGGTACGTAAAATTAATTTTTGTGTGTGTGTGAATGTGGCTGCATGTTTAAATCCATTTTTTATATGGTTTAAGTAAATCACTTTAATAAAGTTAACCCCAACTCTGACTCACATATACATACTCACTAAAAAGTAAGGTTTAGTCCTAGTTTTTCCCTAATGTAATCAAGCCGTTGTAGCAATTTTAATATATAAAAAGTGATTTAAAATAAATTTCACCCTGCTTTTGAGTTTACATTTTCAATATTTATACTAACCACTACAAAGTGTATTTAGAGTTAAGAAATTCATTCTTTCACTGAGTCACCTTTTACAGAGAACCTACCAGGTTCCTGGCACTGACGCAGGAGCTGGAAATATTGAGCTAAAAAAGATACAATACAACTCCTGTCTTCAAGAAGCTGTCAGTCTCTTGAGACAGGCAGGTTGACACACATACATGTCACTCAGGAGAAAGAAGATGAATCTAGAAAGCACAGAGCTATAGTTGTGCTGCCAGAGCTGTGATGATGAACCGTTTTCCAGGTTACAAAGTCAAGGTTTGTTATTTCTTCACTCCCCAGGCTGTCCGTACTGAGTAAATTCCAGGAAAAAATAAATAATGGGTTCTTTCTTGACAGCAATGCTATAGCACTTAGTCAAAGAGAAAATTTAAAATTCTATCTTTGCTTTCTATAAGTCATATCTGAAAAGAGAACTCAGGGATGCTAAGCCCAGGATGGAGAGTACCTAACAACCTTTGAGAAAATAATATATTAATATTTTACCTATTCACTAGAGTTTAACTGCTGATAGCTAGAGAATTAAATAAATGACCACTGAAAGTAACCCCCCTCCCACAAGTTGAGATTTTAGTAAATGTGATGTTTTTGGATTGTTGACTGCAGTTTGCCTTTGTATCCAAGTATCCTTTATACAATTGATATCTTGGCAGTATGTGTGATACACTCACTCAAACCAGGATTTAAAGTCTTGAAATGCCCCTAGTTTTCTTTCTAACCTCCCTGAGCTTTAGTTTCTCACCTTCAAAAGAACAAGAGACCACATCTCACAGGATTATTGTATGCCTGAAATAAGATAACGTGAAAAGTATTGTGGTAGACAATAGATGTTTTTCTTTTTCCCAGACATCTCATCTGTCTGCATTATCATGTCATCAACCTCCTCTGTTTGCTTAGTTCTTTTCTACTGAGTTGCTTCTTTCCCCTCCTCTGTGGTCAAGTGGAGAAATTTCACAACGTTCAGCACATTTGTTTCCAAACTGGTATAAGCTGGTAAATTTTATTACGTTTTGGTAAGCTAGTGAAATTACCTTAGCGCTTATGTATAAAAAGGGAAACCCTAGAGATTCTGTATACAAGGGGAAAATTTTAAATACTGCCGGAACTCAATCTAAAACCACAACAATAAAAAAAGTAGCTCAAATGGAATCTTGTCATTCCTCAGAGATAATCTTTCAAAGTAGAAGTGAACCAGAGTAGTGGCGTCTGAACAGTCCCTGGCATTTCTAAGCAGTTTATTTGGTGAAAGCTTTTCTGTTCTGCAGTAAGAAGGCAGAGAACGGAAATGTAGGAGTTCATTCTGTTAAGTCTAAGGCATCTGGCAGTATCAACATTTCTTCTGTTCCACATGGAGACAACATTACTATGTCACTTTTCAGGAATGCTGGTAGGTTATTAAGAGTCTACTTAGAGTGAGAGAGAACATAAGAAATAGCAATTAAATTTTTGTAAGAGATCTGACTAGGCAGAAATGCCATACCCTTTATAATATTTCAAACTACAGCATTTTCAAACTGGTTTCCTTTTTTTGAACTATATATTTAAAAAATATCAAATGACAAAATCAAATAAATGCCAGCTGCCATTATTTGGCTAAAATAAGGTATTTTTCCAAACCTGCTCAGTAACACCCAATTTCACAGTTACAATGATCATATTCTATCATATTTACTTGTATAGAAATGCCTTAGTGTTCATCATTCATATGATTTTTTTAAATAAAATATGCAAAAGCTAAGCAATTACTGATCATATATGCTTAGTGCTTTCCACCACACTATAACACTGAAGGACAGACAGGGAGTTTCAGCCTTCAAACATTTTTAGATAGGGGTAGTGATATGAATACACAGTCATAGGAAATTTCATTACAAAGAAACATAACTAAATACAGGAATATTTCTTAAAGAAAACAATCAATTTAAGCATTATGAACAATTCCTAGGGAATTACTTGTAACTTTTCTCCCTGCTGCTTGTAAATTGCTTACAAAGCTTGAGTGCATCCAATTGACCAGGGACAGAAACTAAACAATAACAACAACAACCAAAAAACCCTTATAGAGTACATACAATTTTCCAGGTATTCTGCAAGACGGCGTGCATGAAGCCATTTAATCCTTAACGTGACGCTTGAACCAGGACTATGATCTCAAGCTGATAAGAGCACGAACATGAGACATGAGAAGTGAGCACTCAGATTCATGAAGGCCCTGCTGGCCTGACTGGCGAGGGTGAGGCGTCTTCCTGCCCGCACAACCCTGTAATAATCCAGAGTAGAGGAGTCAAGAGATAGGAGCCTAGGGTCTTTTGGGCAGAGGGTCTTTTGTTTTATAAACTTTAATAGCCTCAAATAGGGGCACTAGATGGTGGTTTGGGCTAGTAGCGAGTGATCCCATAGCAAACAATAAGGGATGCTCCGTGACTGTGAACTTCTGTATAAGATCATGTCTTTTTCACATAGCAGGAACAGCAGAATTACTTGCTCAGTGAATCAAGATCACACAATTCACTGTGGCTTTCCTGAGAGCAGGTCATGTTCTTATATAGTGGTTTATCATCAGTAAGTGGACCTTGATACGATATTCTCAATCTTGGGTAAATTTAAAAAAATTGTTCTTCACTTCCTGTAAATCATTACTGCTAGTTATAATTAAGGAAAGGAATCTGTGTAAATGTTAAGGGACATAATATACATAAATGTTGAAGTAGTTCTATAAATATAAATGTATAGTGTTATCTGTTTATAACTAAGGACAGAGAAATAAATGCATCCTCACTTAAGTTGCATTAATCCTAGGGAGTGAGGTACAAGGCCTTTGTTAATTTTAAAATTTTTATTAACATTAAACATTGGTTTGTAACATTATACAAGTTTCAGGTGTGTTATAAGGATTCCTCAAAAAATTAGGGACAGGAATACCATTTGATCCAGTAATTCCAATTTTGGATGTTTATCTAAAGACTACAAAAACACTAACTCAAAATGATATACACACACCTATGTTCTTTGCAGCATTATTTTTAATAACCAAGATTTGGATACAACCTAAGTGCCATGCACAAATGAGTTGGATAAAGGAAGAAGCCCTGTCAGCCTGAGCCTCACTCCAAGCACCAGAGCCAAGCAGGGTCTAGTGCATTTCCTTGACTTTGGATTTCCCTGCTTTTAGGAAGTTGCTCCTGTTTATCTGAACCTGAATTTGCCCTTTAAAAAACCCTGCATTTGTCTATTTATCTTCTGCGATTTTTTTTTTCTTAAACAGCCTTTTTTAAATACCCCTTTTAGAAAAGGTATCTGGATTTCTCTATGCCTGTTTTATTTTTTTTCTAAATACTCCTTTTTTTAGACAGAATTAAAACAAAGTTAATTAATTATAAGGCTCGTCAGAGACAAATCTACCACTACTAGAATTCTGAAATTGGTTTATACTTAAAAAAGATGGTTGTTTAAGTTCCCTACTTTTCCCCTGAGAAAAGTTATTTTTTTCTATTTCTATGAACTGCTGAAACCTAAATTTTGACAGAGTGATTTTTCTCCATAATTAAAAAAAAAAAAAAGAGTAGTTAGGACAATGTACCCTTAAGCTCCAGCTTTACAATGAAAGACACAAAACATAAATATCCTGGGCGATATTTTCTAGAATACTTATCATACTCGTTCATCCTATATAGTATTATTATGTATTGTGATTCAGAATTATGACAAGAGTCTCCAGCTTTATTTTTTTCTCCATGCTAAAGTCTATTTTTAACACAGAGTCAGGGTGAGCCTGCTAACCTGAGTCAGGTCAAGTCTGCTCAGAACTCGCCCTTGGCTCCCATCATTTCCCAGGGGAAAAACAGAAGCCTAGTGAGAGTGGTCAGGGCCCTTCAGGACCTAGATGCCCTTTCTGTCTAATATCTAATTTTCTACAAGGCTCTCCAGGCTTATTGCACCGCAGGTGTCCCTGCAGGACACAGGGATATCTCAACCCTGTCACTGCTCACTTTGGGGTTAGATTATTCTTGTTGTTGGGGGCTGTCTTGTGTCTGTAGAACGCTGAGCTGCATCCCTGGCCTCCACACACCAGATGGCAGCTGCCCTTCTTTCCCCAAAGATGAGCACCAAAACCTCTTGACTTGCTAAATGGTCCTTGAAGGACAACATCACCTCCAGTTGGGAACCACTGTTGCCCACCATGTTTCTAGTCCTGCCTGGAACCTTCTCTCCTAGACATTCACAGAGCTCCTTCACTTCTTCAAACATTTGTTGAAAAATGATCCTTTCAGTGAAACCTTTCCTGGAAAGACTAAAATTGAATCATCAGCCCACAGGTAGTCCGGAACCTTGTTTCTTGATTTATTTCCCACCACCAGTGGATACTTTTTTAGTGTGTTCTATTCTATTTTAATTATTTATTTATTTAATATGTTCTATTTTATTCTATCCCACTAATATGTTCTATACATTTCTTTTATTACCTGTCATCCTCCCACTCCAGACTGTAAATTCTATGGGGCATGTCTATTCTGTTCAAGTTGGATCCCCAGCATCTAGTACAATAAATATCTGGTAGTCTGTAATTACCTATTCAATAAATGAATGGTCATCTGAAGAGCTGCCCATACACACCTACTCCCTTTCCAAAGGACCCTGGTGAGTGAGGGACCATACTCATGTCTGCACAGTCCAGATGTTATACAATTTTGTTCTTTTTGTTTGTTTTCCTGTTTGCTTTAGCTCTAAGAAAGTTCAAACCCTGTTGTCTTCTCCCATTAGTTATATAGGCATTTGTGTCATGAGTATTTGTATGCTAAATTCCCCAGTTTCCTCTTTATTTTCCTGTGAATACTTTCCTTTGTTCCCGCCCCCCATCAATCTAGTTTATTTCTAGACTGAATCTATCTTTTCATCTAATCTCTCTATCAATTTTTCTACAATCTATTTGGTCATTTATTTATCACATTATTTTGTATTTCTCTATATGATGCATTAAATAATTTAGAGGAGACAAGATCTGGTTAATCATATTCTTGAAGAAGATGATGCTTTGAATGCTAATATTAATTTAAAAAGCTTACATTTTGACTTGAGAGTTTATTTATTTATTACTTATTATTTATTTAAAAGTACGTCAGGAAACAAATCTTGTGCAAAATACCTGTCTCTACCTTAAATTCAGAAAAGGTGGCTCTGCATGAAAAACTAGTAATTAAAATTGTTTGTTTAATTTCTGTGAGTAAAAAATGTTCTTCTAACCAGCCTGGTATTATTATAGTATTTCTTACAAACAGGAATTTTGGAAATTCAGCATGGAAAATTTTATGACTGTGATGAAGTTTACATTGAATCCAATTCTTGCTGATCCAAATAATTATTTGCAATCAAACATATTACTGTTAATGTATCATAATGACAGGAATTTAGAAGGTTAATGATCTGTGTTCAATTTACACTCTACTAACAGATACTTCGGTAACAAACATAAGGCAATGAGCCCAACCGGAAAGTGAAAGTGATAGTCTGATCACTTTTCTTTTTCAAGTCAAAGGCACTGTTTGTGAACAAGAATAAAGCTATTTATAGCTTCTCAACTTCCAGGCAGTTATATTAATTTTGGTGATTACTATGATGGCAACTATAAGGAGATCAGCAATGAACACAAAGGCCAGACTGTAATCAAACATTGGAACAGTCAGTTCATTTTTACTTTTTATTATTTCCATTAATAGGATCCATTTCCCAAAAATAGACTATTTAAGCATTAAATTTTAATTTATATTCCAGACTCCTTTTATCTAAAGTATCATTTTAATGAAAATTTGGACAAATCAATAAACATTAATCTAATTAACTGCTTTTAAAGGTTTGGTTTGAAGATGAAATGAAAATAGTTTATTACCTACATATAGATGCTGTTTTTACAGACTAATAAAATTACTCAAAATGCAAAGTATTCATGGAAAAAATCCCTCTTGGTCAAAGTTCAGAATGGACTATCTTGAGTAATGATGATGATGATAGTAATAACAATTGTCCTAATACATGGTATATTCTAGGAGCGTTTGCGTACCAAGGATTCAGTTTACTAAACCATTTGATCTTCACAATAACTAAATTAGGCAACAGTATCCTCTCCACCTATGCCATTGAGAGTATGAGGCTCAACAAGGTCCTCAATTTGCCTAAGAGACAAAATCAGCCTTCCAACCCAAATTGGGAAGCCTCTGCTCCCTACAGTGTATTACCTGAGCTCCCTAACATCTTCCCACCAGCAACTCACATGACCTGGTCCAATGTCAGCCATCTCTGACCTCCTGTCATCAATTATAACAGGCTCTCTCCTGTGGGCACAGAAGCTGGGAAGTTCATGGCCCTCCCTGTTCCTTTTAACTCTGTTCCTTCTCTGACAGTTTGCCTAATGCCCTGTGCATGAGTTAGGCATTATAATCCCATTTCTTCCGCCTTTGTTTATGCTTTCTCCCTCTCTCCCAAATGTTTTTTTATTCTTCCTACTTGCCTCCCTCTCTGTCACACAGCTTTCCCTATCTGTTGAAATTCATATAACTATATCCCTTCTCTGGAATTCTAAATGCCATGCCCAATGGAAGTTTATTCAAATTTATGGTTGTAAAAGGAGAGTTTTCTGGTCATTTCATACCTATCAGTTTTGTCTCCCATAAAATTTTGCTATCTTCACAACACAAACAATGATGTAAATCAATATTACCTAGATTAAAAAAAAATTCACGTGATACTTATAAAAAGTACTTCTGACAGTTTAAAAAACCAAGAAAATGGAAAAAAAAAGTGATTCATCCTCTAATCAGTGTACAAAGTAAAGGCAGAACTAAAGACACACTTCAACTTAAGTTTCCTTTTGTAGTAGAATAGACAGGATTAAATTACAATACAATACTACTAGATATTCAAAAACAAATATAATAATGTCAAAGGTTTCAAGGGTTTAACACATGAAAACATTATTACTCTTAGCAGTTATCTAATTCAAATTCTTAGAAGGTTTACAGTTTCTTCTTATATACAAAGAAGTTCTTGAAATGACAATTTATGAATTATTCAGTTGAAACAAGTCAAAATGTCTTCCCAAGTAACTGAAAATTGCAAAAGGGTTGTCTAAAGCTCCTTCTGAAAAACCAAATTAGAAAATCCCACGAGTACAGTGTGACACATCAGAACAATATTTGGACACATCTGATGACCAAGTGGCAAAATGATAGCAAGCAATTTTGAGACAAAAAGGAATATCTAATTTCTACTTTTAGAAAAATTAAAACCAGAAATTTCCAAGAAAAAATTTGGATTACGATAGTCAGTTCGCCTAAGTTGATAACATTATGATTCTCTTAGTTTTTGTAGTAAAAATGAAAAAATTCTTAATCTTATGTTTTTACATTATGTCATTAAGAATTTATTTTTTCAGACTTTCTTCATATCCCCACAAAACACACCATACTGGACATCTGTCTCAATTCAAATCCTGCATTTACCTGCAGGAGTAACTTTCCTAAGTAATGGAATAATCTCCCTTGGGCCCAAGGTCCTCTAAAAGGTAGATGAAAGTAAAGAAGGTAAAGGAAGGTAAAGATAAACAAATGATCTACCCAAATGAACTACCAAAAGACAAGAAACTTAAGTCTTAGAATCTGAGAAGAAGATGGTGGTTACCGGAGGAGTAGGGGAGAGAGGAGAAGGAATGTAAGAGGGACAACTGGGAAGTGATGAAGGGCAGTAGAATTTCAGTGGTGGGTGCAGTATGGCATCTCCACATATTGAGGTATGAAGCTGTATTCCTGGAACTTATTTTGTATAATAAACCAAAAATAAATCAATTTTTTAAGAGAGATGTTCTACCCGTCTTCTAAAGGCCATGGAAGTACTGCCCATCTCTTTGGGGCCAGATCAAGATCTTTTCCCTCTATCCACAAGGCCACATTTAACTATGATAAGTTTTCAGAACCTGCAGTTAGTTCAAATGAGCAATCTTAACAAAGCAAAGCATCCAAAAAGCTTGCCTTTCAGCAGCACCTGATGCCTTTCTTTGCATAAGCTCTGTGGCATACAGAGCAGCCTACACACTATTCTAGATGGAGAATTTATACAATGTAAAAATGGAAAACCCACATCTATGGTTCTCAGCTTATTTCAATAATATAAAACCATTTACAATGGATAAGATACCCAGCTTGTTAAACCGCCTAAAACAAACCTAGCATTGCTCAGGTCTAATCACTGGGATTAGATAATCCATCTCTATGCATGTTGTTTAATCTTCACAGAGAAAGAGAAATATTGTGACACATTTGGTCTTAGTGTAATTTTTGTCATTGTTGCTATTTGGTGGCAGGTTCTGAGTATCTGGTGCATGCCAGGGACTGTGCTATGTGTCAGGAATTGAAGATGAAGAGACAAGGTTTGATTCCCCCAGGTGTGACAACCTATCTGAGCAGATGATTATAGCACAGATACATTCTCTAGATAATAATCATGAAAAAAGAGCTGGGAAAAACAGAGGAGAAAGACTCAGGAGGACATCGTAGAAGAGCAACAGATGAGCTGAGATAAGGAGAAACAAGGACAGAAATCAGTCCAAGTCAGGACAACTGTGGTGGCCACAGAGCCAGGAGTGTGCAGGTGTGTATAAGTGGGGTTGCAGCAAATACACAAGGGAGTCCTGTGCAAATGAGAAAATATAATGTCCTCTCTGGATGAACATAGCCATGTGAGGATCTTGCTTGTTGAATACATTGAGCAAGTGGTTCAGACCAGTGCTCTGTCTCCAGGAGTCTCCAGGATAGTCTGGAACAACTGCAGATTGTATATTGGGAGGAAGTAGCAAGGCATGTGGCTGAATAAGAATATTGTGAAAACTTTGAAATGCAATGCTAAGTAGTTAGAACTTGATTGAACACCATGGGGTGTCATTGAGGTTTGGATTCAAAACTGATCTAATGGAGACATGCTTTCAAAAGGAAATTCTGTTGGCTACAAGGAGAATAGATTAGAATCGGGGGTGGGGAGAATGAAATGGTAGTCTATTTAGTGACTCTATAGTCATCATTTAACTATTAGATAATCAGGTCTATGCCAAGGGAAGGGATCTTGTGATTCAAATTGAGCAGAAAAAGAGTGGGATAAGTTAAGGCAAAAAAGCTTGCAATAGAGACAAAGTATAGACCTAGTAGGACATGGAGAGCTGTCTGGCTTTCATGAGAATCAAGGATATGAAAGGTAGAGAAGTTTCACACATATACTAACAGAATTCAAGATGGGGAGTTAGACCAGAAGTTATGATTAATCATTGTCCTTTCTTCTAGCAAGGGGGTACAGTGGTAAGATGATTCTCAGCCATAAAAAAAAAAAGTCTTCAGTGAATACTGGAGCGTAACAGGAATACCAGACTATAATGAGAAAAGAATGAAAAATGCAACTGGACAGGAAGAAAAACTGGAAAGCCAGGCTTCAGTTTGACTGGATACAAATCCCAATGTTCCTCTTATCCAGACAATCAACACGAACTTGGTATTTCTGAGTTTTGGCTCTCTAATCTGTATAATGATGTCTTCTCATGGAGTTGATATAAAGTAGCATTAGGCAAACAAATTAAGGCCCATAGTCCAAAATCAGCCAGCTGTCAAGTTTTATTGGGAGCAGTTATACCCATTTGTTTACATGTTGCTGGTGGCTGCTTGCACCACAAGGACAGAGAGCATATGGCCTACAAACTGAGAATACTTTACAGAAAAAGTTCCTTGACTCTCCTTTAAGGGTTGACATGAAGAAATCCTAAGCTCAAAATATGGTACACACAATGCTCAATATAAAAGTTTTCCCTCTTGCTCTTTGAGAAAAATCATACAAATTAATGAAGATACATGAAAATGTGGCCTTCACTTCTGATTCTCTAGACCGTAAGCGACAAGACTCATTTTTTCCATATTGTGAAGGTAGCAGTGTTGTTAGGGAAAAAATGGTCACAGAATAATAAGACCGGCAGTGTTACAAGAATTCTGATACTAGGAAGTTAGAGCTATACCACACAGAGGACTCTGAAAACAAAAGCTAATGTAGCCTTGTGAAGAGAATCTGGTACTGTATCAGGAATCAATTAACCACAGTTTCTTCCCCTACAGTGAAAGTTTTGCTAAAAACAGAATGCTCTGGGGATAGTGACAACTATTACGAGGGAGTGAGAAGAAAAACCAGCACAATATGCACAGCCAGGGTGGGTGAAAAACTAGGTTCTCTCAAACAGAGAGGAAAAGCACTATCAGGATAATAATTTTCAAGAGTTGAAGAGAAAAAAGCCTGTCTACTCTCAGACTCTGATTCTTTAGGATAAAGAAAAACAAATGCCTGCTTTCTAATTTAAAGATAAAATGAAGTCCAATTTTGTAGGTTTATTTATCTTCTCTAATTCGGACCATACTATGTTCAGTTTTACTGACATTTACGTGATATCTCATGAAAAGATTTGGAACCAGGCCAAAGAAAATGTGAAATCTAACTGGACTCAAAGAAATTTAATGGAAACATCAATAATCATTCAATGAAGTCAACCAAAACAACCCTGATGACGAGGACTCTGAAGGGGTCCAGAGGGTTGTATGATAAGAGGCAGGGGACAGGTTTCTGTATTCCTCTGCAAGGGCTGACCCAAGGGACAGGGCTGAGAAGCACGTGTGTAGAGAAGAGCAGGGTGAGGTGAGCCTCCTTGGAAAGAGGGGGTAAGAATCAACACGGAGTTTAAAGGGAAGCTAGTATCAAATCTCCCAAAAGAAAAGCCGCCGATAAAGTGACATCAGCCAAACCCAGAGAAGATCCAGAAACGCTACATAAATCTAACACCCTCATGGGTGAGTAGAACATGGAAAGAAGCTAAAAAGACTGATTAAGGAGAAGAAAGAACCACCAGATCCCCTCTCCCCTCCCCTCAACACAAAACCGGACCAGGAGACCAAGACGAGAGGCACCTGAGGAAACCCAGGAAAAAAAAAAAGGTGGGCAGAGGCGTTTTCCCGGGCACGGCAGAGTGATAAAATTCGAGATTGACACCAGCAGTCCCTCCAGGTAGCAACAGAGCCCTGGAAAGGGCAGAGTGCACTGGAGAAGTTGGTGGGACACGGGACAAAGCCCCGGGCAGCCGCGGTGTGGCCCCTCCCCCCACCTCCATTACGGAGCCAGCACTCTAGCTCCTCTCTGGAACGGAACTCTTGGGTAGTGTTCTACCCACCCCTTCAGTGACACTATTAGTAGCTAACCACTGGAGGAAACGCGGGGGGGAAAAAAGAAACTCCCAGCTACAGGTGCAGGAGAAACAGGACTTGGGCTGCATGCCGTAGGATCTTTCTGTCCTGCCCCGTGCAAGAGAGCGAGAGCTCCCGAGGCAGTTCCATTGTGCCTCTTGCAGAGAATCGCTGCGGGGGGCGGTCAGCTTCATAACCCACAGATAGAGATGGTGGGCTAGGCTGCATCAGCTTCCCTCCAGGCGACAGAGAGGCGCCGAGCAGGGGCCGCTCTCGGTTGGCACTTCCCACTCTGCCCAGCACAGAAGAGGGAGCTAGGTCAGGGCAACCTCAAGGTGTGCACGCACTGCACCGCCACACCCCCACCCTCCAGCAGAGCAAACAGCCAAGCTCCCGCTCTCCAGCTGCACCCCCGCCCCACAGCTGCTTCCACCGCAGGCGCCCCAGCCCTCCAGCCCCTTGCGCACCTGACGCCGCCACGCCCCCACCCTCCGGTCCACACCCCCACCCTCTGGTCCCTCTAGGCGCGCGCACCTTGCCGCTGCAGTCAGCAGCGCGCCCACCCTGCGCCGACCTCCAGTCGTGTGCGCTCCACTGCACTCCTGCCCCACAACTGTGGGTGCGCCTGGTGCCGTCGCCGCCGACGCCCTCCAGCCAAGCGTGCCACCACACGCCTCCACCCTCCAGCAGTGCACGCCCAGCCGCCGACCTCCAGGTGCACACCCCCGTGCTGCCACCGCCCTCCAGCTGCTCGCGCAACTGCTGCCGCCCCCCAGCCCCGCACGCCAAGCTCCCGCAGCCTCCCAGGTGCGTGAGAGGCGATAGGACCTGCAAATCCACGGCAGAGCTTGGAACAGCTGGAGATTCCTGGCGGGACACGAAGCTACAGCTGCCAGAGGCACCACACAGCCACCTGCTCCCACCCCCCTCCCCCAACGTAAAGTGGAGGCGACCTGATAGGGGTGAAATCAGAGGTGAAGAGCCACAGGACCGGCCTTGGAAGACTTCTCCTCACCAGACCCGACCCCAAAAGCGGTGATAGCCTCTAGTAAACTCTGGAGGAAATAGTGGGAGAGAAAGAACAGGAAGATCTATAACAAGAATACAAGCAGCGACAGAGACAGAAATAAACCTGAAGGCAGCAGCATCTGACACCTGAAAGGGGACAAAACTCCAG
>PVIJ01020204.1:0-21515 GCA_004024925.1 Scalopus aquaticus | reverse complement strand
GGGGGGGGAGGGGAGGATAAGGGCACAAAATGGAATAGAAAAGAACACAAGGGACCATGGAGATGGATCACGGGTGAATTGGTGGTGAGCTACCCAAGGGGAATACAAAATGTAAAAGACATATACACAGTGCACGTTCCAGCACACTGCTGCTTTAGTATGCTAAATCTGGGTCTACTATACAGAGGAGAGCTCCAACAGCTTGTCCAACCTTTACCCCACACGGAGAAAACTGAATTATTTGTGGACATTTTCAGTGTGGCTGTTGGTTATCTCATTATAACTAACTACTTTCACTTATTTTTTGGTCATTCCTTGACATTCTATCAAAGACCATGAAAAAATGCACCTCTTTGTGATATTTCTAAAAATGACAAGTTGAACAGTTTTTTATCTCCAGATACCAGGCTTTGAAATCAGAGTACTCCTCTCTCCCGATGGCTAACCCGGTCATGCAGATCCATAACAAACACAGTAAGATAGTGCACTCTGAATTTTTTTACTCCTTGGAATTTATCTCAATATGTTTTTAAAAAGTTCATTAAAAAGTTCCTATACTATTGCTTTACCTCCTTAGATTGGTTTGCTTTACTTTGATGATTGAAGGCGCTTTTTGGGAAGAGTTCTTGCTTGGAATATCCTTGGGCAGGCAAACTATTTTTCAAGGCTGGGAAGTCTGGGAACCCTGTTTGCTCCTTTGGACTCAGCTTATAGATATTTTTTTTTAAAGGCCCAGATCTGTTAGTTTTTCTCAAAACTAAAAATTCTTATAAAAGCTACATACTTAAATTGAGACTCAATGTTAGCAACTTGCACAACCTGTGCAAATGAAGTGAACTCTAAATACTGGTATTGATAAATGCACAAATGCACAAATAATTTAAAAAGAATTAAAATTTCTTTGTAACAACTATCACTATTATTTAGCTGATAGTGGTCCCAGGAAGACGTTCAAGACCTATTTGCCTCCCTAGTGGTGCAAGGGATTAATTGTCAGCAATATGAAGCTATTGGCAGCCACTACAGTATGAGTTCGATCCCTGGCCAGGGAGCTAACCCACACGGCGCAGCAGACCTCTCCTGTCTCACCTGCTCTCCCCTCAGTTAATCTGCCTGTTTTGCTCCCCACTCTCTCTGGTGAATCCTCTCACCTACCCTCCCTCCCAACACCCACACCTCTGGCCTATACCCCAGCTCTTCTTATTTACCCCAGCATTCGTAAATAAATCTTTAAAAAAAAAATGATGTGAGAAAGTATATTCTGGTAATTCACAAGATAACTCAGCAATTTTAAGTCTGTCCCAATGCAGGTAATAGAAGTCCACTTTTTCATTTTTCTCAGAACACTTAAGAAGATAATCAAGTCCATTTGTGATTGGGTTGTTCATAGGAAGGCTGCAAAAGATCACTAAATAGCCTAACCCTTAGCAGAAATGTACACTCACTTCATTTGCTTGCATTTTTGCAAAGGATTTACCTTCAGAAACAAGTGGAAGAAGAGACAAATCCTGTCTGTGAAAAACCATATACATAGCACGCACTTAGTCCATGATACAAATGGGAAGAAGAAAGAAATCCACAGTGGGGGAAGGAAAAGGAAAGGAGTTTGGAGACCAGCTAAGGCTTCCTTTCAATAATGGAGAGAATTCTTAGGAAAGAGAAGAAATAACAATAAAATTTTACTCACTGATTAAATCTCAGAGCAGAATATGCTTTTTGAAAGAAAGCCACTGATTCTAATCATTGCTTTCTTACAGAGCTTTGCCCATACATTTGTGACAAAATCATTAGTCATTTAATGATAGTGTAATTAGAATGAAACCATCCACATTTCCTTTTCTTTCAGTAAAAATTCGAAAGGAGAAGTGGGGCGAGGTGGGGTGGGATTCTAACAGAACAATATTTTATGAAATAATACATTTCACATTTGAATTATGCTGGAGTTGAATTTATTTTCTGTTGGAGGTTCAGCTAGACTAAAACCAGGGAAGGAAAAACTAAATTAGTCCAACAAAAAGGTACAATTGTAGTGGTCCACGCTGGGGATGATTATGTTAGCTGAGCTTTTAGTGGGAATTCCTTAGAGGCATGGGAGGAAATGAATTCAGTCTCCCTTTTTGCAGGACCACTGACAGAGCTCTCCAAACTCAAGGAGATTCACTGAACATACTCAAAAGCCTGTCATGTGGAGATGTTGAGAAGAATAAGTTCCAGACTTTCATATAACAGAAATGCTTTCTCACGAGTGACCTAAGAGACAAGATACATGAGGTAGGGAATTAAAAACCTCCATCTGAAGCCTTCATTTATAAGGAAAAGTTTCCTTATATATCACTTTCCCCATTTGGTTTGGTAAGAATGTGGTGAGTGAAGTAAAAATGTAACAAGGGAACCCCAGAGACAGCTCCCAAGACTAAGGTTATTTTCAGTCAGCCCATTCAGTGGTCCTGAATGGCCAAATGAAGCACTGGCCTGAGGGTAGACAGCAGTGGTGGGGCGGGGGGACAAAGAGCTATGGGTCTCTCTGCCCCAATTCCTCCCAGCATCCTTGTCCCAGAGTGGTCCCTCTAGGACGACATGTTTTCCACTGCTCCACTGCTCCTGTTCCCACAGGTTTCAACAGACCCAGGGAGTACTAATTCCTTTTTGGGTTACATCAGGTCTAGGATGGGGATTATTTTTCACTGCGTTTATTTTTGGAAAACGCAACCTCTCCGGTTGCATTTTTCTGAAGTCTTCCTGTTGCTCTGTAAATAGCCCCTTTTAAAATTCTCATTTCAATCCTTGAAGTGAGATCTCTTTCCTATGGGATTTTAACTGAATACAGTGAGACAAAAAAATACGTCAAACTTAATAATGAGCTGAGATTTCTAGCTGCAAAAAAGCTAGATGATTGCTACGATATGAAGGACAAACCTTTTACTGGTTATAAATCCGAAAATAGATTGAGAAATTCTAGATGCAATTTCAAAGTCCAAAAAAAAAAGATCTAAAAAAGTGAGTCAAAGTTGACTGGGATTAATTATATTAATCATGCACTTTTATTATCTCCTGAACCACCTGCTGCTAAATTATATATTCCAAACAGATTTCAAGAATTGTTCAAAATGAAATACGAACACTTTCAAAGTGATTTATTAAAATTTAGGTAGACTAAACCCACAATTCAGAGTATAGCACATTTAATTTCTATTATTCTAAAAGAAAAAAATTGATTTGTGACTTGAACATTAGAAAATTCACTATATAGTAAAAAGACATTGGAATTTAGAATGCCTTTTTAAGTCTTGTGCTGAATCTAACATGAAAATGTTCATCTTATATATACACTGCAAAATTTTCTATAGTCATTGCTCATAAGAATTGTATGCCATTAAAACAGACAAAAATATAATATGGAAAATATGAAAGATTTTCATATCTCTTGATTTTTCTTTAGTTTTGATCCTATTCTTTTTGAAGGTAGTGTGTGGCATTATGGGTTCATTAATACATTCTTATTGACTAGCAATTCAACTCAGTTGAATTGAATTGAGGATGTCCCTGAGATTATTACCAATCTAAAAGGGCTCAAGCTTTGAGTAAAGTTTATCTTCCAAGAGATTATGATTAAAACGTATATGATCCATATAAATTCAGAAAAGGCAAAAAATTATTTTGTTTCTACTAGACTTCATCTATTACATCATGGGTTTAATTTGTTTAGAGTTGCCTTTCCAAGCCCCATGAGATCTTTGTGTTAACAGCACTGCCCCCTAGTGTTTGCTGTCTTAGTTGCAATATGAGGAAAGAAAAAAATTCTAAAATTTATTTTCAATAGATACTGTACTTATCAGTGTATTGCTATGTGTGTGTGTAAGACATCTTTCTGTGGGTTGGTTACAAATTATATAACAGGCATATTAAACACACAATTTTTTCGCAGGTTAATAAAAAAATAAAAGTTTATAGCATTATATAATTTCTAATTTAATGAAGTCAGAGACAAATTACCTAATATTGTTTGGTGCCCATTATTTTAGATGTGCAAGATATGTCACAGTAAAATTGAAGTCTGAGTAAACTTAATTTACTACTTAACTTTTAAGGTTTCTGACATAATAGATTTATCTAATAATCTCTTACGTATGGCAAATAGTAAAGATGGAAAAGAGAACAAAAATGATTTTTAAAATTTTGTATCTCTAATTTTGTGTTACATTTTTATCACGAAGGTTAATTTCAAATAAATTTGTTCTTATGAGATGCAGGAATGCTATCTGGAACTTCAGAACACATGAATTTTAAACAAAGGCTTTCTAATAGTATGGAAATAATAACTACATATTTACTTTCTAAAACCAACATAAATTATTTAAAATTTGAAAATTGCAGAAGATGTAAATTGTATGTCATTTTTTTCCGTAATGTAGTTTTTATGCCACTGTTGATAAATTATCTTAGGCAATGCAAAGATATACATTTTTAATTATTAGGCACTTATTTTTATGAGCAGTAATGGAAAAGTAATTGAGATCAAATTTATGATTTCATAGATTTCCTGAAAATTATAGTTAGGAACAGAACAGTACTGTCCAAATACAAGTGTAAATACAGGGGAACCTTATAAGGGATCAGGAAAAAAAATAATAAAAAATCCAAATTTATCAGGCAACTATAAATCAGACATACTAGCAGGGGAATAGGAGGGAGAGGTATCAAAACAGGGGAGGAAAGAGCACAAAGGACTATGGTGATGGTGCACAGGTGAACTGGTGGTGGGACTTTTATGGGAACTACACCTGAAAGGCGAAAGCATACAAGCATACATTGTACAAAAACGAACAGTGATATAAAATATATATATATATATAAATAAATATAATTTTACATTTTGTAAAATTTAAAAAACAATTGAATTTAGTTTTAATTAAATATTTTTAAACCAATATATGCTAATATTATTTTAGCATGTAGCTGACATTAAAGTTATTCAGATAGTTGTATTTTTTTTTCATATTAAGTTTCTGCAATCTGGTATATATTTTATACTTAAAGCACAAATTGGCCTAGCTACATTGCAAATGTTCAATAGCCACATGTGGCTGATACTTAATAGTGCAGACTTAGGGATGCTATAGATCAAGTTCAGTTTTTGGCAAAGATGTCCCACAGGTGGTGGTGTACGCTTCCATTTAGAAGGATGTACCTAGTGCCTTTTCTTTTGTGACATTGACAGACAATGATTACTATTGTCTAGATCCAATAATTCCTGTAAGATTGTAAAATGGTGACATTGGAACTTTTATTTTCCTTCATTTTTAGATAGAATACTTGCACGAAAAGAAATAGCTCATCAACTACTTGGTTATTTGTAACAGTTTATATGGCAGAATAAACATTTGCTCTCTTCTTTTTATTTGCTAGTTTATAAATGAGTTTGGTTTCCTCAAATTTTCCAAGGATGATCCATGGTATTAAATTTCTACAATGTCATTAGGAATTCATAAATTTTAACACATTTGATGTATTTCAATCCATTGTAGTTGTTACATTTATTATTCTCAAATATTCCCATCTTTGGTCTTGGAGAGCCTCTTTAACTTGATATTAGAATTTTGATGTCACCAAAACAGCCTTTGATCTCCTTTGATCGAATATATATTTAGTTATTTCTTTAAAGGACCCTTCTTTCCTTTTAGTAGAAAATGGTTGTGGGGACCAGTGTGGTGAACTGAGGGCTGTTCCTAAGTCTTTTCAGAGGCAAAAGTAGAAAACATTTAATTTAGTAGCATAATGTTGATCAAAAACTCATAATGACTCTTCTTATTCAAATCAACAGCAAAGGATTTTTTAAAATTCTATGTTCTTTTCTCATGTCAAATACTCAGTGCTTACTGACATGAAGATAATTACTCATTTGCTTGATTCATAGTACACTCACTTAACAGTCTCAAAATAAATATCAACACTATCTCTAACAAAAATTATTAAAGAAATGGTTTAAGCTTCTTTACAGTTGTTTCTCCCCCTTATTACGCTTAGGATAAACAGACAAATCACTATTTTAAAGTTGCTTAGAAGGCTCATTTTAGTGTTGTTATGCCACCTACTGGTTACACTGGCTTAATTGTCCCATTTTGCTTTTGATGCTTAGAAATTGCTTTTAGATTTAATTGCTTTATTTTAGATTTAATTTTGTCTTATAATTATGTGAAGTGTTGTAGGACTCCAAGTTAAATCTTAAAACTAAATCTGGTTTCTATCCCTATTTCCTTGGTTCCATTTCCTTTTTCTACTATTAGGTAAGAGATTTAAATGCTGTGATTTATCTTCCCATTAGTACATTAATATATACTTATATATATAAATACACAAAATTAATACACTAATTATTTTTATCTCCCTTCTCCTTTATTAGAAAAATAGCAGTATACTTTTCAGACTTTTCTCCACTTGAAATAATCATATATATACACACATACATATATACACACACATATATTATATATACATACATATTGCAAATGGAGAAAAGTGTATGTATCTTAGGCCTGTTGCCTAAGTATCTCTCCCCCTCCATATCTTTACCTATATTTTATTTATTTTAAAAATATTAATGTTTTCCCCTTCTCTTTTACTTAAGGCATTTTTTTCTGGTGTTTCATCTTATTTAGCCTAAAATGTTGAAACAAACTTTTCTTTTTTCTCTAATATTTTCCTAAATGCTATAAACTCCTTTTAAGTCTTTCTTTTCCTCATTACCTTCTTTCTGAGTTTTTTTTTTTTAAATCCAAGTTAAGCTCTTCTTTCAAAGTTTGTATCTTTTTTTCAATTTGTTTTTGCATTGGCTTGAAATATTAGATTATAAATTCCTACTTTTGTCTTGGCATGCTTTTATTTTTAGCAGAGACAATTTTGTAGGTCTCAGTTCATTTTTCCTTATGAGAATTTTTACAGCAATCTTTTTTTTGTCTCTAATAATTGTAAACAACTTTAGTTTTCCTGTACTCTTAGTAGGGAAGGGTGGCCTTGGAGAGCTTCCTAGTTACACAGTGTTTACAAATACGGCCTTAAATTGTGTCTGATATCTGCTGGCTCTTTCCCCCTCCCCCACTTTGTTCTGGATCTTCCCTGGCTCAATATGGATTCCATTTCTAGCAGTTCCTCCTCAATGTGGGGCTTTGTCTTAGAGGGGACAACTGTAATGTCTTCGAGCAGATGTCTGTTAAGATTTTCTTTTAAGAGTACATGGTGCGCAGGTTGCTCTGGCATAATCTGATTTACCAGGGATTATTTTTTTTATTTTTGTTTGCATGCATGCACAAATTGGAACCAGTCACCCCTAACTTAGGTACAACTTGACTGGCTTCTCAGAACGATCAGAAGCACTTCCACCTTCTCCCTGCTTCACCTAGCACATTTGCTGAAACTCTGCAGGTCTTCGTATCACTAGTCATTTATTCTAACCCACAGGTGTCTGGTTCATACTCATAATGTTTCCCACTGCTTTAGTGTCGATGTAGACTGCCCTTGCATCCTAGTTTCTCTGCTTTTATGGGGTGATTCAGTGAGCTCAAAAATGATGCCACCTCGCTGCCATTTCCAGACTACTTTAAAACAGTCAAACTTTAGTCATTTTGGTACATTGTTAGTAAGCACCTATATGCTTTTCTGTGTTAACACATTTTATTGATGCACTATGTTGTTAATAAATGTTGTTGCCTTTGTCATATTGATAACCAAACATGGTTAACACTTGGAATAGTGACCATCTCCATAGCTCAGGGATTTGTTGATGCATCTTTATGCTGCCGGGCCCCTGCTCTCTCCCTCCTTCCAGTTGTGTGAAGAATCTGCTCATTTTGGTAACTGTCTTCAGCATCTGGAGGCTCACTTTTGAGGCCAATGGAACAGGGATTGCCTTCTGCAGTGTTCCCAAATATGACCTGGCAGTCAAGGGACAGTCCCCACCATCTCGTCTGCCTTTCCTCCCCAGCAGGGTGTTAGCATTGGTTCTTCGTTGGGATGTCGGGGGACAAGACTTCGAGAAGCCTAACAGGAACACAGAAAAGCGAGGCAATGCACTGGAAGGACATGGTCATTTGATAAAAGATTCCCAAGTGAATCCGGCAGACCCCTCACAGGTATGCATGTGAACACTCTGTTCTTGGTGGGAGAGCTAGGAAGAGTGCAGAGAATTGGCCCTGGGTCCAGACCACCTGGGCAGCCTTGGGTAGAGGAATGGGAAGAGGATAGTGAAATTAAAAGATGGGAGAAAAGAGAAAAGAAGACACTGGCCCAAGGATCAAATTTCTTTTGTGATTTTCTTCTGCCTTAGATAGTTTAATAGCTGAAGCAGATTTGTCTTCAGGGCATTGAAAGTTATTTAACATTGCGCTTAGGATCTTTTTCAACTCTAAGCAGAAAAGAAAATGTTCAGTTTACAGGTAGATATTGATTCACAGGGACATTTAATGGGAAAAGGTTAAAGAAGTGGCACTTCATGTGAAAGTGTTTCTATCAAAGACACACTAATGATACAAATCTGTTGTGTCTTAAGAGAGAAAGAACACAGAAACGCAGAGGAACTGGGAGAGGGATATGGGAAGGGTGAAAATTCACAAGAGAACAGGGAGTGGGACGCAGACACTGGAAGTGGCCATTAGCCTTGCCAGTTTCACAAATGTGTTCATGTGTTGTGCACAAAGGTGCCATGTGGTTGTATTAATGGTCTGTATGGCTGCCAGCCTGGTTCTGTCTAGAAAGAATATCATGAAGTATCTGCTAATGGGGTTTGAAGGAAGGCAGAAAATTCAAAGAACTTGATAGGTTGACAGCAGTACTGGTGAATGAGTTAAGTGAATCATAGCATAGAATATTCAGGATAAATTCTGAGGAATCCACAGAAGTGATATTTCTCAGGGATTATTAGTAAGTTAAGGTAACGTCATACCTAAATAAATCACATATGGTCTTTATGTAAGTAAGTAGACATTTCTTATGTGAACAAGCCAACTGTAACGCTGACTTTAGAGAGGTAGTAGCTTCATATTTCTGAGTTACTAATGGCTTCTGCTTCAGATGCTCTTTCTTCCATAATTAAAGAAGGATTAGAGGCCTTGAAGTGATATTCTTTTTGTGGTATTAATATTTTTTCCAGTTTCATTGGGAAACAACTGACTTACATTGACATATAAATCTAAGGCATGTGTTATGAAAGCCTGATTTACATAGATTCTGAAATAATTGCCACAATAGGTACAACTAACATCCATCTCTCACACAATAAAAAGAAAAGGGGGGGTAGATTTTTCTCCTTGTGATGAGAACTCTTAGGGTTTAGTCTCTTAATAATTTTCCTATTTGCCACCCAGCAGTATTAGCTATGCTCACCATGTTATATATTACACCCCTAATCCTTACTTATCTTATTCCTGGAAGTTTGCACCTCTTGACCACTTCTTCCCTCACTCCCCCTTTGGTAACTACAAGTCAGGTCTCTTTTCCTATGAGGTTAGGTTTTTTTAAGGGGGTTAGTATTTTATGAATCACACTTTTTTTCTATCTACCGGATATGACAGAAAAAGTAGGCAGATTAAAAACTTAAAAGCTAGAAGAATTTCCCTCTTCCTCCTCCTCCTCAGTAGTTTGTCTCCCTTCTTGCCATATTAATTAACCTGTTCTTCACCCAGGTATTACCATTTTCTAGTCCAGCCCTTAATAAATAAATGTTCATGCTCTGTTTTTAGCCCTGAAGCATACATGAATTAAACTACCAGCATATTCACTAAATCATTGTGAAAAAACAAAGTCACTAAAAAGAGGGTATTTCTTTCTATTAGTATATAATACTAATAGTATTCTACACAGTATATAAAAGCAGTGTATGTCAGATTTTTATCTTTCACCAATGTAATCAGTAACATATCACGAAGACTCTAAATAATGAGCGCGTTTTTAAACTTAAAATATTTGCGTTGAGATGGCGAAACAGAAGCCAGCACTGACTTCTGATTGTGCACTTACCTTTCCCCAGAAGCATTTCTTTCTATATTATGGTTCAAAAAAAGCAAATCAGGCAGTGGAAATTTACTCAACAGCTTCTTCCGGCCCACACTTGCTTTCAGGTGTGAGTGTGCATAGGTGTGTCCCAAGTGTGAGTGATGTGCTGAACTGGAGAGGCATAAAGGGAAACTGACAGTGTGTTTCAAAACCTAGATCTACAGCCCCCATAACTCTCGTACTTTTCTGTTTTAATTTATATACATATGGTTCTTGGGCTCCCTTCTTCCCACATGGCTTTTCCACCAAGACTTACTGTTCTTTGCGTCTTTGTCATCCAATCAGGAATTCTCTGGAGCAGACAGCAGAACCTCCAGTAGCATTCAGTCAATCCCACAGTAGATTTAACCTGTTAGAAGCATAATGCAGATTTTAGTGTCCTGGTCACCTAAAAATGAAACAGGCGGGGGTAATGGAAACTTACAGAAACTCAGAAGCCCTGTGATCTTTGTTTGTATACACAGACTTGTCAGAGAACCTCTAGTATCATGTCTATTTACTTGACCTTCAGACTTAGAAAGTCTAAAACTGAATTCACATTTTTTTTTCTGTAAACATTTGTTTTCTGAATTTTCATTTTGCATTTTGTTGATACCATATTCAATAGTCACCAGTCTTAGAGGTATTTTTTTTCACATGTTTACTTGATTCAATTATTCATTCAACAAATCATTATTCAGTTTTCACAATGTATGAATCATGGACTGGGCACTCGCTTGGAGGAGGGGGCGGTGAGTGTCAACGTGTCCTCAGGAGTTTGTGATTCAATTTACAGACACTACCCCTCCTCCCTCCCTCTTCTCATGGCCGTCATTGCTCCTCTGCCTTTCCTTTCTTCCTTTGATTTCCACCTTGGCCATCAGATAGGGATTCTTCTGTCCTTCATGCTGGTCTACAACAATCATCCGCTCACTGGCGTCAGGCAGTCTTTTCAGACTCTACCGTCCAGTTTCTTCTATCTGACCTGGTCCAGTCATTCTCCACCCTGGCTTTGCATCAAGGTCACTGGGAGTTTTGTCCAGTGTTTGTTTTCAGCACAGATGTCCAGGAACCCATCTGTAGAGTAGGTGATTCAGAAACCCCATTCCTTTGAGGTTTCTGATGTGCAGTCAGGTTTGAAAAGACTGAAATATTTTTCTTTTTACTGTGGTAACATTAGTTTACAACACTGTATAGGCATCCGGTGTACAATTTCTCCTCTTAGCAACTGTTCATATGCCATTATGTACATTACTGATGTCCAGTCACCACTGACCACTAAATAGTTGGTCCCCTCTACCCATTGCCTGCCCTCTTCTTCTCTTTTAAACAATATTCTGTTAGAATCTAAGGGTTTGTTTTTATTATGTTTGTTCATTTGCTTTACTTTAATATTCCACAATGAGTGAAATCATATTGTGTTTCTCTTTCTGATTTATTTCATTTGATGAAAAGAGGTCTACTCTAAGGGTACTACTCCAGGCATATGTAGCTGTAAATTCAGTGTGTCTATGGGAGGAAGTGAGATCAGAATCCTCTCATGTCATAATCTTGGATGGAACATTCCCTGTTTTCCTTCTACTATGAAATGCAGGTACTGGCAATGCATAATTCTAAAACATAAAATAATTGCATTGTAATAGGGCTTTGTTGAGGGATAAAAGGAATATAGCACATTTCAACACAGCACCTGGCTCACTCAGTATAAGAACAATCTTGGGAACACATATTTTTTACCATAATGGATATTCTGTGTTTGTTATTGGTTTGCTATTCCATCATTACATGGCAACTTATCCAAGATTTACTCATACTTATTGCATAAACCTATGGATTGTAGTCAACATTCACTTAGAAAAAAAATAATTTTGAAGAATTCAATTATAGTTCTCCCCTTTTTACTGCTTTTTCTGTTAGTGGTAAGCTGAAAATTCAACTTTGTAAAATGTGACTACTGACTTCCTGAATTATCACATAAATCGTTTGTCACTAACAAGTCCTGATGGGGATTTCCTCTACCTGGCTACTCCACCCATTAGAGTTTCAGAGGAACATATTTTTTTTACTTTTAAATGAATACAGTTTTATTACTTTTTGATACATATTGCTTATGTTAAACCTGGGACTTTATAAGTAATAACTGAGGGAAGCAAGTCAGTGAGGAACAGTGACAAAGAAGAGTATGGTTCCGTCTCTAGGGAGTGTCTCAAAATTGACTTTATTGTTGTCATCTAAGACTCTGGATCCTATGTTGTCACATCTTTTAAATTCCCCCCCCCCCAAAAAAAAAGAATGGAATTGTCTTTTCCTTTTGCTGTTAAATCTCTTAACTTTTAAATACTGAAATTTAAACTTAGAAAATAGCAAACAAAACACGTGTCAATTTTGAACTCAGTTACCAACTTGGGATGTCTGAACTTGATGAACAATATGTTATAATTAATGTTATACATCATTAATAAATTATAAATCCTAATACTTGTAAGGTTATTGGAAAATATTAAATACTTCATATATGGCCTGATCTTGAATATAACTATTAAATTTGTGAATTGTTGAATGTGCTGAGTTTTATTTTATTATATTTATTTATTTATGTATTTTAAAGATTTATTTATTTATGCATACAAGCTGGGGTGCAGACCAGAGGAGTGGGGTGAGTGAGAGGGCTCACCAGAGACAAACTGGGGAGCAGAACAGGCAGACTGACGGAAATACACTGCTGAGGGGAGCAGCAGGTGAGGCAGGAGAGATCTGCTGCGCCATGTGGGAATCTCCCCAGCAGGGCATCGAACTCACATCACCTCTGCCGACAGCTCCACAGCGCTGCGCTTAACTGCTGAGCCACCAGGAGGCCCCATTTGTGCTGAGTTTTAGTTTAAATTATCAAAAATTCTGATTGGAGAATTTTTCTGAATAATTCTGAATAATTATTCCTTACTGACAAGTATCATTTTGACGGGTATTCCCCTAATCCAAGAACTTTAACAGAACAATAACAAAGTGACTATAACCAGCTACTCTATAAAATGAAGATATAAACTTCCTTATAAAAATTATACATCTAGTTATATTTTTCTAAAATATAATTAAACAAAAAATACCTCTCTTGACAAGGTATTTACATATTAATATTTTTAAGTCCAAGCAGCAAAAGAATTACCACAGATTCTATACAGAAAGCTCTAATGTCTTTTCTCATGCCTTACTTCTTTTTTAAAGAATCAAGTTTCTCAAAGACAAGTACAGCTGTTGGATATAAATAGCTTCTGAAGATGTATCACAACTGTCCAAAAATGAAAATCATTTTTCATACCTAGCATTTTCCAACTTTCTGAATTGTTCTGTGGAAGTGTTTTATTCTTACTCTGTGAAAGGCAGACAAACCAAAACCAGTGATGGGGAAAAAGAATGATCACAGTTTCTATAAATTACCATATGCTTTTTATTCAGGTGACAGAGGTGCTCGATATGCTGCTTTCTTAAGGTTCTGTTTTACTTTTCTGATTTTTAAACCAAAGTGCAAAATGGGAAACTGGATAATTCCAGGGCAGGAGTGGAGGCACAGATGCGGATGAGCCTCACTACAGGAAATAGGAAGGGAGTGATATCCACCAATTCTTTCTCAACTTTATTTATGCTTCAGACTCCTCTTGACTTCTGACCTTTCCATGAACACATGGATGCAAATGACCAGGTCACTGATTTACTGTCTGGCCTTTAATATTCTTTTATGAACAGATTCATCGAGTATTCATTAAGATCCATCATTTCTCCATGCATAATAACCATGCCAGCAGCAAAAATTGCCTTGTTATCACATTTATTCCTTCATCCAATCACTCGCTTGTTCATTCCTTTAACAAACAAATGACAAAATGGTTGAAATGTGCCTGGCAATTTACTTGATATTGAGGATAAGGATATACAATAAGGTGGGTTACTCTCCCTTGTGGTCTACTGGAGGTCACGGATAATAACACAAAATGGCAGAATAGTGTTTTCTGTTTGCTTTTTTCTTTCCGTCCTCTCCTCACTATAGTGGATATGGGAAATTTTAGTATAACAACACATGGAAGCAATACTGTGAGTATGACTAATGGTCTCATGATAGAGATGGGCTTGTCTTGTCGTTATTCCCATTGAAAGCATGACAGTGGGGTGTAAACTGGTTAAGTCATACTAGAGAGTATTAGGTTTGGTTATATATAATAGAAAACCCCAAATATGGTGGTCTGAGCAGAGAGATGTAATTTTCTCAAGAAAAGTCAGCAGAACTCGGTAGTTCAGAGTTGATATTTTGGTTCTTTCAGTCAGAGATTCTGGTGTGTACTGTATTTATGCTCTTCCTCTCTAGAGCTACACTCTGAATTTAAAGTTGCCTTATGTTCCAAAACAGCCAGCAGGGACAAGGTCAGAAGGAGGAGGGAAGCAGAATGTTAAAGGGGCAAATCTTCCAACTGAGTCTGTTCTTTTTGAAGAGCCATGTAAAATCCTATACTACCCTTTCACAAATATGCTATTGGACAGAACTTCTTTAAGTGGTCACACATTGCTGCACTGAAGGTTGGGAACGTGTTCTTTCAACTACTTGCACTACTAGTGTACATAAAGCTGGGATTTTGATACTAAGAGCGCTGGGGAGATTATACTGGGTAAATAACTAGAAGGCTACACTCTACAACCTATGAACAAACTACATGTGCCTTAAGAGTCAAGGTACCCCTCATCCATTTCAATATGTAAATAAGAGTATTGTGTTCACTTGAGATTGCTGTGTACATTCTGGAAAACGCTGGCTGCTAGCAAGGCAGGGAAAATTGCTAAATCCTGTGGCTGCTGCCTGCTCAGGGTGGTGATAGCTGAGGGTTGGGATAACTGTGGCAATTCCTCAGCGAGACAAGAGTGAAGCTGGCGGTAGTGAGATGCTTCCTTTCATGAGTGATGTCTCTATTGCATATGATGTTGTTTGATAACGTTTTACACACAGTAGAACTTCTATCAAAATTAGTGAATCCTCTCAAACCCTTACACTGATTTATCAACTACATTTGCGTCATATTTGTAAACTTTGTTGTTACTTCAACAATTCTCACGGCATTGCCACCAAGAACAGATTTCATTTCAAAAAAAAAACTTTCTTTGCTCATCCATAAGAAGCAATACCTCATTGTTTGAATTTTATAATAAAATTGCAGTAAGTTGCATAATATCTTTATGCTCCATTTCTATTCCTAGTTCTCTTGCAATTCCCACCACATCTGCAGTTACTTCCTCCAGTGAAATCTTGAACCCTTTAATGTCACTGTGAGGATGGGAATTAGCTTTTTCCTTATCCCTGGTACATGTTGACGTTTTGACCTTTTCCCATGAATCACAAATGTTCTTAATAGAATTAAGGATGAAGACTCATTTCCAGAAGATTTTCAATTGATTTTACCCAGATTCATTAGTAGAGTGACTACATATGGCAGGAATAGCATTATGCAATGTATGTCTTCAATAACTTGAAAATCTACATGACTTTTGATATACGAGCTTCAGAATGAATGTTGTTAGCAGGCATGAAAACATCAATCTTCTTGTTTATGTCCATTAGAGCTCTTGAGTGACCAGGTCTATTGTCAACGAGCACTCAAGTTTTGAGAGGCATCTTTGCTTCTGAGCAGTAGCTCTCAACAGTGGGTTTAAAATATGTGGTAAACCATGTTGCATCCATCCAAGCTTTATTGTTGCATTTCTGACAGTGGATTCCACTAACTCAATGGAACCGGTAAAACACTGACTCCAGCTTACTCCTTAGTGTTATCCTTAATTTGAAGGGAGTAAATGGGTAAAATGTGAATTTAGAGAAAAACTAACCCCTAATAAGTGAGTCAGCCTGTGCTGTGAAGTCTGGTATTGACTTCTCACTGTCTGTGATGGTGTTTTCTTCCAAAATAAGGCTGTTTCATCTACATTGAAAATCTATTCTTTAGTGTAGTCACCTTCATCAACTCTCTTAGCTAGATCTGGATAACTGGCTGCAGCTTCTACATCAGCACTCACTGCTTCACCTTGCGCTTTTACTTATGGAGATGCCTTTATTCCTACACCCAATGAATCAACCTGTGCTAACTGCAAAGTTTTCTCTGCACCTTCCTCATCTGTTTCGGTCTTTACAGAGCTAAAGAGAGTTAGAACCTTGTTTTGTATTAGACTTTGGTTTAAGGGACTGTGTGGTTGGCTTTGCCCTTCTATCCAAACAATTCAAACTTTCTCCACATCAGCCTTAAGACTGCTTTGCTCTCTATCATTAATGTAACTGACTAGTGGCAACATTGGGATAATGTGCATCAAATATTATTGTAAGCATTTACATCTATCAGTCATTTAATCTTTGAAACACTTTTCTAAGAAGGTAGATCCTCCTGTTTGTCCCATTATACCGATAAGGAAAAGGAGGCACAGAGTGTTAAGTCACTGGCCTGAGATCACACAGCTGGTCAGCTAGTTGGCCCAAATCCAGACAGTCTGAGCCTACAATCTTATGGTTACACTACTTTTCAAAGGTACTGTGCATTTTGAATATCTGATCATGGTGAAAAGTTAAATATTAAGTTCATTAACTTAGGTAGTTTACAGAGGCTTTCTCTGCTTTCATATAGGGAAGAAAAAACACAATGATAATTTCTAATATACACTCTTCTCCTCAGACAGCTGACATTTCTCCTTTCCTTCTCTCTTCTCAGTGTAGCTTCCTTAAATTTCAAGGAGAAATTGAAGCCACTGAGCATCGGTACCACATTTCACAGGGTGCTCCTGACAATCAGGAAATTGTTAATCAAAACTGAAATTCCTTAAAATTCATCAATTTGTGACTTCATTTAATGGTGAACATTAAATACTTCATCATAAATTTAATGAATCAACATGCAGTTATTTTCTAAGTAATCTATTGTCTATTTTATGACTAAAATTATAAACAATGCATTTCTATGGTCCTAAGCTGACAAGAGGTATTTGTTTATATTATCCACAGCTTATTTCTATATTTCTAAATTAACATGATGAATTTAGATCTGTAAAAGACAGAAAATAAACACTGTATACGTTTCTTGGTAATAATTTTGGGAAATCATTGTTCTTTTGTTTATCCTCTGGAGGATGGTCAGTTCATTTGTAAGGACAGTTTCAGCCCTCCTGCTTTTCATAGCAAATAAAAATGACAACATGCATGGAACTGCTAAGCAAAGTAAGTCAGAAGGAGAAAGACAAATACTGGAGAGTTTCATTTAAATGTGGCATGTGGAGAAACAACAACAGAAAGAATCAGATAGCACCAAACCAACAACAAAACCTAGAAATCTGACTGTAGAATTGAGGCTACTAGAAGGGGTGAGCAGGATGTAGAGGGGGTCCAATGGACTACGGTAGAGCACTATGGGTGGCTGGATGGCGGGTGTGGTGTAACTGAGTAACAACACAGCATTGTAAATCAATGCTACTTCAATAAAAGAAAAAGAAAGTGAATTTTATGAAAAAATTTCAATTATTGTGTTATTATTAGGGTAACCTCAATTAGACAGCAATCTGTTCAATGCTGTGTCCCCATTTTCTGGCACTCAAGAAACATTTTTGACAGGCTCTGCAGAGGTGCTGCTTGGCCTTTTCATGCACAGGTGGGCATCAGTGTCAGCCTGGGTGAGTCCCGCAGCTCTCACAAGACTACCCTGGCCTTGATGACTTTGGTGACCAGTGCTCTGGGCCCTGACTTCATCAACAGCATACACATTGGCCCTAGGTCCTTGGTGGACAGTAGGCCTTTCACCTGTTTGCCTCTCACCTTTTACTGAAAGTTCTTGAGGGGCTACCCTGGTGGCATAAGGGGTTAAGTCTCAGCACTATGAAGCTATGGGCAGCCACTGCAGCACAAGGGAGCTGACCCACATGGCTCAGCAGACTTCGGTCTTGCCTGCTGCTCCCCTCAGCAGTATACGTCAGTCAACTGCCTGTTCTGCTCCCCACTCTGTCTCTGGAGAATCCTCTCACCACCCTCTACACACCTCTGCCCTACACCCCAGCTCTTGTATGCATAAATAAATATTTCTTTTTTTTTCTAATATATATAGATATATATTTTTTAATTTATTTTTGTTATTCATATCTTTTACATTATTGTGTGGTTCTCATAAGTTACCCATCACCTGTTCACCTGTGGCACCATCACCATAATCCCCCATGCTCCCCCCTTCCCTCCTCTTGAGCCCTTCCCCTCCCCTCCTTCCCTGCTGAATGTCTCTTTTTATTTGGCTCCCCTATATTCCTGTTATAAGTGAAACCATTCGATAATTTTCTCTTTCTTTCTGGCTGATTTCACTGATCATGATCCCTTCTAGATCCATCCATGTTGCTGCGAATTGCGTGTGTTTGTTCTAATATATATTTTTATTGTTAAAAAAGTTCTTCATAGTAAAATTGAAGGGCAAATGTTTAAAGGGCCTATGGTCAACACACTCCTTATTGTGACCCTTTCATGGATTAAAGCTCTGAAGTCTCTCCCTAAAGTAATACTTACAGAGACACAAATAAAAAATGTAGAGAGAATTAAGTCTGTGATAATAAATAGGCTTCATTTTTGCCAATTTGACCAATTGGCAGTGATGGGTAAAAGTATTGCTTTGAAATGAATCTGAGTCCAGTTTAGCCTCAGCAAACTAGAGTTTTATGACCCAGCCACACACACTGTGAATGGGAGTGGAAAATGCTGGACAAGGTAATGGACCATGTTTTGGGCATCCTTTTCCTGGCAATTAAGGTAACCTTAATTGTATGCATTCGGCATATGCTTTCTCATTTATCCAGGAAACTGCCCTCAGTGAGTTGGATTTGGGCACTATACCCTCACATTATATTAAAGAAAAAAAATGTTAAAATTTCTTATGAGACCAGTCTTCACTTCACTTTCATAAAAAATATACTGTTCATCACATGCCAGATAAAATGTCCTTGTCAAATGAAGATGTAAGGAAAATCTTTGCTTCAATGGAGAAAGCTATGCTTTCAAGGCAAAATACAAATGATAATGCAATTTTCTTTTTACTTCAGCATTTAGAAATATCAGCTAATGTCAGTAATTATACAAAGCCTTCAATTCAGTCTACAATGATACTAACTTTTATTTGTATCTTTATATACTACTCCATCGATCTAACTATTCTTACAAGACATTCCAATTTAATGTGGAACAAAGCAGGATATATAAAAACAAAGATATATGCTATAGCTATATATGTTAATATTTTATGTCTTTCATGAAAAACAAATTAAGTTCTCCTTCAGAAAAACTTCCAATCTTGCTATCTGTATTGTTACTTTGTCATTTGATAAAATCATTAAAATTGTTCCGATTGATTAAATTAATTTTAATAAATGCATTAAACCTTAGGGAAAAGTAGAAGGAAAACTTCCAAAAGAAGCTCTAAGTTGGGGAATCAACAAGTGTGGGTCCCTTTCCTCACTGTAAAATGATAAGTATTATGTAAGAGTTTGATAGCAATTTCAGGTCTTTGAAAAAGAAATAATTGGCCCATGTGAAGCAGAAGAGAGAAGTGAAAAACATTATTGATTGAATATTTCCAAAATTAACAAGTCTTCCTGCTTGGAGCCCTTTCAACTTACGTAATCATTATCTAAGGTTCTTTGTGAATTTCATTTCTGAGCCTGGTCTGTTGATCTATTGATGTCATGGTTCCTCTCCTAGGACCCATCTAGCCAGCAAATTAATCACAAAGATATTTTCCAGACATTACGCATTTCTGTATTAGATGATGCCCCTTACTTTATTCAACATCTACATTAAAAAATCCTATCAATTAGAAGCCTGCAATGAATTTGTTTTATTCAGCTATTTACATGGTAATTTTAGAGGTGCTCTACCTCTCCTCAGTGGTCTTCAAATTAGATTCTAACATTTAGCTTATCAGCACTTCTATTCCTCAAGATTTATCTGATTAAAGATGAAAAAATATTTAAATATATTTAGGCAAACTGACATTTATGAAGAAGTAGAAGCCTTTTCTTAAAATATAAAATCCTTTTAATTTTAATTGTATAAACATGTATTTTCCAGACAAACCTGTTTATTTCACACATTTGGGGAAAATACTCTCTGTTTATAGGATAAACAATTTATTAGCAACCTCATGAATCAGGCTTTTATAAAGCTTACTTTAGAGAGTAGTTAGATCTTTTTCATATTTTGCTCTAATTATAAGGCTTATTACTTCTATCTTGTAGGACTGACCATTAGGCAGTATCACTACTTATGACTATGCGGAGAACCCAAGGAAGGAGACACAGAATCACACCAGCACACCCACCACACTTGTGTCTGAGTCTTCCCCAAAGCCTGCCATTCCAACAGCAAATTTTAGATCTATTGAGTAAAGGTTAACTCTCCTATCCCTGCTAAACGATTCCTACATAGGGCACCATTAAAGCACGGGAGAAAGGAGAGGTACAATAATATGCCCATTTTCGGTATTAGAGGAAAGAATTGCAAAATTTTACTTGATGCATGATTCAGCACTGAAAATAATTAAAAAATAATGCAGACATTATCATGGAAGATTTAAAATTATTATTTATTGACAGACACTAATGAAGGCATAATATATATATATATATATATATTTCAAAGCTAGGGATAAAAGTTAATATCAGTATGACATAACATGGTGACTCTCATTTATGACTTTGTAGAATTTTTTATTCCTTTTCCTTATAGTCAGTGTAGGGGTATAAGTTATCCTCTATCCATCTGGGTTCATCCAAGCTGGCAAATAACCAAATAAGCATCAGACAGATTGATAAATGAAAAAAAGCTCAAAAGGCATTTCATAACAGCATGCACAGCTCCTGTGTCTATGGCAGAGCCAGCATGACTAAGATGGCCTCTGTGCAATCTTAAATAGGTTGACGAGGGAGGAAGAAAGCAGAAATTCAGTTAGGGTGTTTACTGGGGAAGGCAGAGGAAACAAGAGGTCTGCAGATTTAGTTCTGTCTTCTCCAAGGAAAGGAAATCTAAGAGGGACTGGGGAGCCCAACTCTTTATGTATCGGAAAGCAGAGACTACAGATGTTCGGTGAAGAGCAACATTGAGTAACGGGCTCTGAAAGCCTCCCAAGTGACTGGTAGAATAACAATGCTCACTTTATCCTTGCAGCATATCGCTGTGTCTACTCAAGGGTATAAAGGGCTGATCTAGAATGGGGGCACGTTCTGAGGAACATGCATGTGAACTAGGAGGATGGTGGGGTTTGGCAGGAATAGTAGAAATTAAGACCTAGATGGCTGACTCATGAGATAATAATCCAGGAGTGAAAAAGAAATCAAGAGCCAGGCAAGTGGTCCTGCTGAGTCATCAACTGAAGGGAGCAGGTAGAGGGAGCAAGACATGAATACAGGATAAACAGGATGAGGACAAGAAACAAACTGCCCCCCCACCCCCC
>PVIJ01020203.1:0-21514 GCA_004024925.1 Scalopus aquaticus | reverse complement strand
AAAATGGAATAGAAAAGAACACAAGGGACCATGAAGATGGATCACGGGTGAATTGGTGGTGGGCTACCCAAGGGGAATACAAAATGTAAAAGACATAAATAACAATAAAAATATATATTTATTTAAAAAAAAAAAAAGAAGCCCGTGTTTGGTGCCAGCAGGAAGATCACTCCTGTAAGCCCAGAGGCTGACGCCCAGTGGCGAGAAGCCAGACAGCGCAAGCCAGGCGTCTCTCAGGCTCTCCTTGAGCTAGAGATGCGCTCGGACCTCACGGCCCCACTGCGGAAGCTGAATATAGCAACAGCCAAGAAAACTGAAGTTGGAAGGTTATAATCTTCCTTTCAGCCCCTCAACTGAAGTCATACCAGAAAACCCTAGGATAGTACGGTAACTGGAGAAGTTACCAGGAGTTTATGATCTCCATTGTGTAAAGGAGAATTTTGCCTGAACCAACTTGGAAAAACCATACAAAAAATAAGGAAAAACCAGCCAGGAGCCACACTCTGAGAACCATGCAAGATGAGATCCTGGAGGATTTTGTCTTCCCAAGTGAAGCTGTGCTCAAGAGACACACATGAAACTGGAAGACAGCTAGCTAACAAATGTGCATTTGCTACAGCACACCAGAGGAATGTGGGATGCTAGGCTGAAGCATTTTCAGGTGTCTATAAGAAGCTCATGGGTGAGGATGTTAATTTCAAATTCCCAGAGTTTCAGTTGTAAACAAATGACTAAATAAAATATTATTTATAAAAACAAAATTTGTATTGTTAAAGAACAGAAATTAGCTATAAAGTCATCACAGTAATGTAATGCACAGGGAAAATGGGGCAGCATCAATTAGCTATTGAGAAAAAATTATCAGCAAGTGCTATGAAAAACCAAATACTGGGCAGAGAAAATTTCCATCACAGAAAATGTTCTGTTGTTAATAAGGCTTTTTTCTTTTCATTCTCTTGTTTGGATTTTCTTTTTTCTTTTTTTTCCTCTAGATATGCAATGAGACTAAAAACCCACTCAGGCCCCAATGCTACACCAGAGGATAAACAACTGGCTGCGTTATGGTAAGTACATCATATCAGCTTAAAATGTCCTCGCAGCCTTGTGTATCATCATTGGCATCCAGGTATGAAATGCATAACATATTCCTAGAGTCTTCTAGTAAGCAAAACCAAATGCAGTTCTAATGGTGGCCAGGGAGAGCATACCCCCTTTTTGCTGCTTTACCATGCATGATATGACTTTACAGTGGTTGAAAATTGACAGTACATTACATAAGGATGTTTTCTGTGTGTTTGTTTAAGTCAGATAGTCTATATTTTAATAATTTGAATGTGAATTATGCCAAATGTAATTTATCTTGTGTTTAACATTATAGATGCAATCAAAATAATTCATCCCTCTTTACCTGTGGGATTAGTATGACTGAATCAAATAACCACATTAAAGTTCTCAACACATTAAACTGGGGAGCAGTTCATTACACTTCGATAATAAAAGCATTTCTTTCAAAATGTTAACTAACGTGTAATAGATTTTTTTCTCTATTTGTAATAATCACATTGATAATGTGATTATAATAATGATTTTCCTCACTGCCTCTCCTCAGGACCCTGCACACCACTCTTCAAAATCACAGGACATGTCTCTATTGGTTCCTGCTGTAACAGGGATGCATTTAAAAGAAAAAAAAATTTTTTAAGTAATAAGAGCAAAAAACACAAAAGAGAGGGTCTTAGGTAGTTTCCCATGATCACATCACCTGGAATCTGGTGTGCTAAGAAGAAACTTCTAAGCTGTATGTAGTATGTTGGTATTCTAGTATGTCAACCAGATCTCAATCAGCAAAATTATAATCTGAGTGAAACACATCAAGGAGAAAGATTTTCCTTAGAAAGTGCTTCCCGTATTTTTTTTAAACTTCAAGTTCCACATTGGGATTAACACATTAATAATAATTAGTAATTAATAACACATAAGATAGAAACTAGTGTGTAAATAATAAATATATGAGTCTATCAAATAATGATCACTTCTCTCAGCAATGCATTCATATCTGATACTTATTTGAACTAATTATAGTCCAATAAAGTAGTTTTAAATGAAAGAAATAAAGGCAGGTGGAAGGCCTTTCAGCAAACCCAAAGCTGCATCCAAAGTACAGGGCATCAGAAATCAGTGTAAGGTGAATCTGAATCTCACCCAGCAAGCAGTTGAAACCTCTGGCTACAGTTTCCTCATTCCTGTCATGGAGGGAGACTGTCCTCTAGTGGAGAAAGAGAAAAATAACCACTCCCCCAGCCTCAACAAAGAGGCAGGAAAACTAATATAAAATGATCTCATGGTAAATATATTTATAGAGTAACTCCTTGATATTTGAATGCTATCTTATAAACAAAAGGAAAGTCAGATATTTATAGATATTTACATATATTTATACTGCTACATATGGGTAGCAATAAATACATGTATGTAGAGGCATATACATGTATGTATATACACGCAAATATATAATCATCATATAAATATTGAGTGCCTTTGAAACATGAGGTTTTTTTGGTTAAATCTTTCCTGCAATGGACACATCCTCTTCAGGGCTCATTTTTCTTTTTTTGATTACAGTTACCGGTGCCTGGCTCTCCTCTACTGGCGGATGTTTCGACTCAAAAGGGACCATGCTGTAAAGTATTCAAAAGCACTTATCGACTATTTCAAGGTATTGTCTAGCTAATGGACAACATTGTTCCTTGTATTCAGTCGCCCCCCTGTCAAAGATATTTTTGAGGATCCTGGTAGAAGTCGCTGCTCTGAGGATAAACAAGAGCCCTGTGATATCTGCACTAACCCCATTTACGGCATTCAGGCTCAGAGAATGTGTTTTTGAAAGCCCATCTAATTTATTCCCCTGCTTCATGTCCAGGTATTTTTATGGCCTCAAGAGAATGAAGATCCAGTTACCCATTCCAGTGTCTGCAGAAATTCATCTTTATAGCTAACATAAATTCCTCATACTCACTTAGAGCTTCTTCCTCTTAGAGCTAACTGCATAGAACTTCCTCTGAGCAATCTCCAATAGCTAATTTAATTTTTAATGAAAGTACTATTTTAAATGATAAGAAATGGTTTATTTGAACCCAGGAGCACTAGGAAAATAGCAATGTGTAAATATAAGGTTGAATTGGAAACCATGCTAAAGCTTGCCTGTGTCAGGAAAAGAATCATTTTCAACGGGAAAAAAAAAAAAAGGAAAACCTTTGATATATTGTTGTGAAGTGGATCTGAAGTAATAATTCAGTTGAGATTTCAGAGTCTCTTCACTCTCTATTGTCTGTAGAAAAAGAGAAATTTTACCCTTCCTGCCTCCACCAACCCTTCGTTAAGAGCCACAGCCATCACTTTAGATCCAATTCCCAGGCTCCACTTCTCAGGGATTATCACCGATAACCAGGCTGCACTAAGGGCTGTGTCCAGCATGTGCCTCCTTCCCAATGGTGCACGTGGCATGAGCTGTGCTAAGCCATGGAGATAACTATCTGGGCCCACTGACCATCGTGTGTCATAATGACAAGAACTGACATTAAGCCTTTTCCTTTACTTTGGAAGCTTAAGGCCAAGATTAGTTGTTTTCAAAAATTTAGAATCTAAGAGTTAATACTAAAGAAAGTTATTACATTCAAGAAAAATGCTTGAACATAGTAAGAAGCTGAACCCTGTAAGTCACAAGGTTGCAATAGAACTTTCAAGTCATGCAGGAAGTTCTTAATGTCTGTATATGGTCCATGAACATGTTCAGAACGGTAGAGAACACAACTTACAAATTAGAATTTCCCCTCCTGGAGTTAATGGTAGTTACCTTTAGTTAAAGGCCTTTTTATGCTAAAGTTCAGAGATTTTTTTTTTAAAAGATTTATTTATTTATACATACAAGCTGGGGTACAGGCCAGAGGCATGGGGCAGCGAGAGGGTTCACCAGAGACAGAGTGGAAAGCAGAACAGGCAGATCCACGGAAATACACTATTGAGGGGAGCAGCAGGCGAGGCAGGAGAGGTCTGCTGTGCCATGTGGGAATCTCTCCGGCCAGTTGTTGAACTCCCGTCACCACTGCCGACAGCTCCACAGCTCTTAACCGCTGCGCCACTAGGGTGGCCCAAGTTCAGAGAATATGAGACCTTCAGGTGGCGATGACATTTTGTCCGTATAGAATGTGTTTTATCAGTACAGAACTATCTGGAAAAATAGGGCTTTGTTCCCACCCATGTTTTTCACAGCCCAGGAGTCAAGGGGCTGAGTAGGAGCAAGAGACCTGAGAACAACTGTAAAATGGTCACAAATAAGGTGATATTTTACCATTTTGATAACACCTCCGTCAAAAACTAAAAATCAGTCATCATTTTATGAGGTTTTTTTAATAACCAAAGGAAATACTCTGGGTAACCAGGTTAGAGCTGTTTTCTCGTCTCTGAAAGGAAAATTCACATCAGTATCATAAAGACCATTTTTTTCCTTAAAAGTCCTATAGATTTATATCCAAGAAAGTATTACTGGGCTCTCACAGTGGAAATATAAGTGCACATTTAGCAACTTTCCTTGCCAAAGGCAAAATTTCTCTTAATGCAAATAGTCAGAATATTCAAATAAATTAGAAATTTTGAATATCCTATCTTTTAAGAAAATCTATTTCAGTCTGTTCCTTTGGAAGTATTCAAAAGCAACTTCCTTTACAAGAAATACTTTAAGGCTTCATAAGTTAAAACAATAGAATTTGATATCTCACATAGTTTCAGGTATTAAATGTGGGCCAATGGTTTCTAAAATGTGCCCTACATTTAAATATAATGTGTTCTCAATGTATTGGGGGAAGGGTTTGGGGAGAAGAGGTTTCCTGCTCTTTTTCCTTTTCAAAAAAATTAGGTTAATTTAAGATGAAAAAAATATGCTGGTTAAAGATTTTACGGACGCTCGGGATTATGATTTAATTTGGTACAAAGGATTTGGGACATGGCAGCCCAGGCTGTGGAATGGGTTCTTCATCTTATCCTACTGGGGAGCCCAACAGGCCATGCAGCCACCCCCCATAAGCTTCCAGTGAGGAAGCCTCTAACCTGGTAATTGTAACTTTCCAGATCCAATTATTATGAACCTGCACTTCTTTCTTTTATTGAGGTAACAATCGTTTACAACACTGTGTATGATTCAGATATATAAGATCACACCTCAGACGTGTTACCACGCCACACCTACCACCAGAGCACCCATAATCCTCCACTATGGACCACCTGGCCCCTCCACACTGCTCTCTACCCTCTTCCTCCCACTCTGGTAGCCTCAGTTCTATAGTTACATTTCTAGGGTTTTATTATTGGCTTGGTTTTATCTGACCCTTTGTTTTGTTTCTTTATATTCCACCTCGAAGTGAAACTATCCAATATTTGCCTTTCTTATTCTGACCTATTTCAATTAGCATTGTTCTGCTCACCCCCACAATTCCATGCACATTGTCACAAATGGCAGGAGCTCATCTTTTTTATAGCTGAGTAGTATTCCATTGTGTACACACATACAACATCTTCCCTATCCACTCATCTGCACTTGGGCAATTTATCTGCAATGTCATTACTCTCTCAGTGGTCACCTGAGAACACTGTCAGCTGTTTAACTCAACTGCCAATATTTTTTACTTTCCTGCAGAATTCATCTAAAGCTGCCCAAGCCCCATCTCCATGGGGGGCCAGTGGAAAGTAAGTTCATTTTTCTATATTAAAAGCAATAAATGAGACACTATATAATGCGGAGCAATGTGCTACATTGCTTCCAGTGCCCAGAGCAGCTGCCCTGTTTCATCTGATACCAAAAACCCTTGTTTTTCTGTTCTCCATTTTCAGGAGCACTGGGACCCCATCCCCCATGTCTCCCAACCCCTCCCCCACCAGCTCAGTGGGCTCTCAGGGGAGCCTCTCCAATGCCAATGCTCTGTCTCCTTCAACCATTGTTAGCATCCCACAGCGGATCCACCAGATGGCTGCCAACCATGTCAGCATCACCAACAGCATCCTCCACAGCTATGACTACTGGGAGATGGCAGACAACCTGGCCAAGGAAAACAGAGGTGTGTGTGCTAATGGGAAATGTGCATGGTTCACCCGTGGCATGGGGAGATAACCTGACCTGGAAGCCACATGGGCCCAGTTTTCATCATTTATTGAATGAGAAATAATAGCCACCACCTACTGTGTGGAACCTTTCCTGACCTCTCCCTCTCACTCACGCCTTCACCTACATTTATCTTTACTGCAGAAGTTTCGAGACAGAGATAGAGCAGGAGATGATATATACAATATGGATACAGGCAGATATAGGTCTTTCCCTTTATACACTGAGCTCCTTGAAGAGAGGAATTATATCTTATTCAACTTTATATTCCTAAGACCTGCAAAGTACCTAGGATACAATTGGGAATCTGAAACACAGAATTAATTAAATAATTAATGAGTATATTACTAGCCATTTAAGGGATAGTGGTGTACAGGTGAAAAGAGAATGTTTACATATAGCAATGTTATTTTTTAAATAATGTTTGCTTTTACTGATTATAAAAGGAATGCTTATTTATAGTCTGAATTTGTAAAAAAAAATGAGAAAAATATTATTAGATCACCAGTAATCTTATAACCAAGAAATAATTACTGTTTACATTTTACTGAAGTTTCTTCTAATCTTTTTTTCTAAATATGAAGTGTTTGTACCAAAACAAGATTATATTGTATACAGTTTTACATACTGTGTTTTTTTATATTTTATTTATATATTATTTTTCACTTGACATTTCACTTAACATCAGGTATTTCCTCGTGTCATTAATTAGTTCAAAAACACCTTTTATGGTGATTCTATGATACTGTCCTAATTGTGGTTATACAATCATAAAGCATCATGATTTTTCAAACCATTATCCTATTGTTGGACATTTACAGCTTATTTGCAATTTTTTCTACTATTACAAATAATGTGTGGTTAAATATCCTATGTAAATCATTGTCCATTTTTCTGACAAAGTTCTTAGGAGGGAGTTGTAGAAGTAGAATTTTGGAGTCAATGGGTATAGATTCTTCTAAGACATGTATTGTAATATATCTTTATATAGCTAACTTTTCTTCCAAAAGATGATACGAATTTACTATTCTGCCTCTAGCAACGGGTGAGAGTGCAATTCTAAGCCACCTTCAGGCCATTCGGTGCAGTTTTTTTTCTTCTTTTTATTTTATTTACTTTTTTTTTTTTTTTTTGTATTGTGGTGACATGGTTTACAACACTGTCTATGATTTAGGGGAACAGGCTCACACCTCTTTGGATGTATGTACCATCAACGATGCATTGTCCTTTACCATAGTCATATACCGCAGTCAATGCGAATTTTGTTCCCAGGACATCATAAGCCTCCAAGGCAAGTCCAGGATGGGTGTCCATGAAGAGATGAGGAATTTATGGCACAGAGAGGAACATGAGTCCTAAATACATGCAAGTGATAATAAGCCCAGATATTCTCTAATACACGGTTATGAAAATTCAATGGGATGGAGGTGAATATCTGAGGACTGAGACCACCAAGAGAGACTCACTAGAGAAACCTACGTGGAACAGAGATTGAAAAGTAAATAGTATTGAGTGCTGAGATGAAATGGAGTGGATGTCACAGGTGGACACAGCAGAAGGGACAAATATGTAAAACTTTATATAGTCAGTTTGGGAGACCCTGAGCAGGCCAGGCTGCAGATGGCACTGCCAGCTGCCCACTAGATGTCGTCTACCAGAGGGCTCAGTGCCACACATTCATGCAAACTTGGCATTGTGTCCCTTGACCTGCTCCTCTCCTGTTCTGCTCCTGGATCCCTGCCACAGCTATCCTCCCAACCACCTGGAACTTGGAGTCCTCTCTAACGCTTCTTCCCCTCCTCCAGCAGGACTTTATTCAGCATATGTATGAACTTTGAAAAAATTTCTCCCGGATATTTACTTTGAAGGGGTGTTCAGTGATCCGGTAATGACAGCATAGCAGCCATATGAATTTTTTGTTTCTATTCACATTAAACTTGATCTTTGAAAGCAGAATCTATACATTTCCCATCTTTGTATACTCCCCACCTTTACCCTCCTACACCTAGTGTAGGTGTGGGTGGCCTTGGCACCCAATAACTATTTATTGAGAAACCAAATCTAGAGACTATCCGAGGATTAGAAGAGATATTTCACAGGACACATCTGATTTGCACCCTGGAGCCTGGAGCCTCATCCCTTTGACTCAATGCAGAGGCCCAGCACATCCCACAGCTGAGCGCAGTATAAACAAAAACAGGGCCCATATTCAGGATAGAAGCACTTCTGCATAAGGGCAGTGCAGTCTGAGAAAGAAGATTTTCTTTGCTATTTGAAACGGAAAATAGAGTGATTATTTTGGTATAAAATGAGTTCTCCACTTTTGGTTTTTTATCAGTTAATGCTAAAGTCACACATATATAGAGACCATGAGTGAATTTTTTCCTTAAGTCACTTAAATGTCTCAAGACAGCACACTTAATATGTGTGGCACCTAACAACTCTTTCCATTTCGTAGAATTCTTCAATGACCTGGATCTGCTCATGGGCCCTGTCACCCTGCATAGCAGCATGGAGCACCTGGTCCAGTACTCCCAGCAGGGTCTGCACTGGCTACGTAACAGCACCCACTTGTCATAGGGACCTTGCTCCTGAGCTGGGCTGTGCTCTCATCTCCACGGATGGCTCAATATTTCTGGACACTGTGCTACTGAAATTTCCAGCCACAGCATTTATCAAACTGCAGTGAACATTTTCTCAGCATCAAACAATGGTCTTTTCCAGGGCATGTGTGTTTGTATGTGTGGGTGTCTAAGAAACTGTCTGTGTATGTGTGTAAGATACATAGCTCTTAAGAACATATTTTCTTTGTCTAGTTTCCATAATCGCAGGCTAGACAAAATGATCAGAAGTTTCTGATTAGAGAAGATACACTTACACACACACAAACACACACATACACACACACACACACACACACACACACACACACACACTTTCTATTTTAAAGCTAAACCATTACTTCTGAAAAACGTCAACCAAAATCTCCTGGGCTAGTTAACCAGGTGCAATGCAGCACACCAAAAGCTTGACTGCCAGTTAAGATGAACCTAGTTCTTGTAATATTAATTACTTTCAGTATTAATGTCCTATTCCTCAATTATTTTTTGATTGTATGTATTAATTGGTAATTGAATAATGAAAAAGTTATTTTTGTGCTGAACGTTTACTAGGTTGCATGTTACCAAGTACCCTGCCATTCATCTAACACTCACCCCCATCCAACTTGATTATCAGCTAAATGAATTTATAAGCAAAGGAATCAACTCCCACAGGTCTGCCCTGTCCTACCCCCAAATCAATTTGAAAATGGCACTGAGGTTTAAAAAAAAAAAAAGAAAACAACTCAGTGTCTTTGAAAATTGATCAACATTAAGCAGCAACAGCTATGTTTTGTAGCTCAGTTAGAAATTCAAATCTTCTACCCATGTAGCAACAAGCCCACCCAGTACGTTTCTTCTTTCTGTCATTGAGACATGGCAGCTGTGGAGCCATGTAGCATTTGTTGGCCAATGTTTTTCATGTCTTTGCTTCGACAGTAGCTTTCTTACAAGGTTTCTTGACCAAATTAGGGTATTACCTGGAATGTCCTGTCACTAGGAGTCTTTATGTTGCTGAGCAGTTTGAGTATTATTTGCTATCAAATTACTGTCTAATCCTCTTACTCTTTGTGCAGAATGTGCCACTGCAGGCCTTTAATGCATGTTGATCTGGGGGATGTGTTTCAGGCTTTGTTTAACAAGCTGCTTACTGTGCAGGTAAGTCATTCCTGCCATGATCACACTTCTCTTTGGGGTAGTGATGGCCAGACATCATGCTGCTTCCACCCTGTGCTTCTGGTATGTTTATGTCTTCCCTTGTAGTCTTTTTTTTTTTTAATTAAGTTTACATTTTAGATTTTAGACATCTTGTTTACAATTTCTGTCTGAAATATATTTCTCTTATAGTCTTTTGTCATGTCCTAGATTTAGTCTTATTGAACATGTTTGGATATAAAAATATTGGTAAGAAGAAAAATAACTCCAGAAATGGAAAATTGACCTGATCATACTTTATGAGTAAAAATAATGTCCTTGAGGCCTCTTGCTTGACAAAATTGCACTAGGAAAGTCTGAGAAAGACACACCTGTCTGATATGGTATGTGGAATAATCCATTTTTCAAGGTTACTGGTGGCACAAAACATTTATAATCAGTCCTGATATTTGCTTTCACTGCTTTCAGCAATTTGGTTGCAATGTTAACATTTTTGTCGGTCTGATCGGTACGTGAGAAGTAAGATGGCTATAATTTCCTCACTCTTGGCAAGATTCAAAACTGTACAAGTAGTTGAACAACTCTGGTGATTTGAAATTAATTAAAAATGAGCAAGTGGAGAGTTTGTGAAATTTATATTTGGTTTTGGACTCAAAGCATCTGGAAATATTAACAGCATTTCTGTTTTACCTTTATCCAAATGAGGTACTCTCTACATACCTTTCACTAATTTTTGGCAGTTAATGATCCCATCCTATGTTGAAAATTTGTATCTAACTTCAGAAACTTTGAATTAACTTTTTGGAGGAATGAGGCTTAGTTCTACTTCTTGATGAATTTTGATGAAATGTTCAAACTCTTAATGTGAAAGAATGATTGTCAGGGTCCATCATGCATCCCAAAGTGCTTTTCTACTCTTGCCCATCTTTAAAGTTGCAGACTTTGGGGCAGTCTCCGTGTGATGTACTTATTCAGCTAAGTACACTGGTAGCCTCTGGCTGATGGTGCCATCAGTATTTTATCAGCAATATGGTCACCCATATTTCCCAACAAAACTTGAAACTTGTTATTGAAGGATGGTCAGCATGGGTAACATCACTCACTGTGTCCCCTTTCATCAGTAGAACTTATTGGGGCAGCAGTTTTTGTCTGCTTTGGTATAGATAATTTTGGTAACGAACCATGTTCTAATTGCTGCCTGTGAAAGTCATTTATAACTTGTTCCTTTTATTTTGTAGTATTCAAAATAGAAATAACTTTCTTGTATCTTCTGATTATAAAAGTAATACTTGATCATTATGAAAATCAAACAATACAAAAATCTGGAAAGTAGAAAGTCCCACCCCCTGGAGACAACCGCTGCTCACAGTTTCGTATATGTCCTTCTAGAACTCTCCCATTTAAACATAAAAGGTCTAATATCATTTCTTCCTATTTGAAGACATATTATCTCTTTATAAGTTCAACTGACCTTATCCTTCCAGGACCTGAATAGAGGTCACCCTTTATCACAATGTGAGAGTGATTTTTGAGAGAGTAATCCAGATACATTACTAATCAAAAACTGGGATTTGTTACAACTCAACACAATCAGACTTACATGCAGAATTGTGCCTAGAAAGAGAGATTTGGTTAAAACAGATATTTCTGGAAATTCAAATTTTAAATGGAAACTTGGACCAACTATCTAAAGAGGAATGTGCTGGAAAAATAATCTGAAGAGTTGACAAATTGTGTACTAGAATGAACACATGGAATGCAATGCAATGAGACTTTCTGCACTGAAACTTATCCTAGTATGTACAACAATGATGTGTGTATTATAGAACAGTGATGTGTACATTTCTACATCCCACACATAATATGCACAGTTTGTATAAATGCATACATTTAAAAATATATATGTACAATACCGCTAACATAAAACTGTAGTATGCCTGAAGGATATTACTAGTGCCTAATATTGAGTATAAGTCACTGCGTGTTCGCATCACCTTGGAAGTGCAGTAACTGTTATAAAACTAATCAGTGCAGCCAACATTATTTATGAATCACATCTTTGAAACTGTGCAGTAGTATATACATATATATTTTTAAATAACATTTTTCACAGTTTTCCAGAGTTACTGTTGAAATCTGTATCGCCAAAAAAAAGCAAGATTTTTTTAATGATGTAGACACTCTTCAGACCCAGTAATCTGTGTGTGATTTCCTGTTTGTAGATACCCAAGAGACTTTAGCAGTCACCAGCCTTAATGCATGTACAGGATATTATTGTGACTTAATTTATCTGCAGTTTTTAATCCATGTGAAATTGGAATTTATAAACTGACTTGGATTAAATATGTCTGCCTTTCTAAGGTTGCAAATGTTACATTAAATGATTTATGTTGTAAATGAGAGAAATCGAGTTGTACGTTAAAGATGTCCACCCATTTCTGTGAATATTTTTACAAGGAAATTTCAGAATCAAAATATGTTCAAATACGTATTCTGGTTCTCAGCTCATAATCTTTTTAGAGGCAACCTTATTGTTTTGTGATTTTTTTTTTTTTTAATGTAGCTTCCATAGATGATCATTACTAAGTCTGATTTTTTTCATGGGGAAATGGTTTTTTTTTTTTTTCATTGTAACTACAGTTTACAACTTGTCTTTCCCATTCTCAGGCACATCTATACACATGTGCATTCTTGAGGATGCACCCAATGTCCCAGGAAACGGTGAGTAGGCACCGTGAGGAGTTCACGCTGACAACTCCATTGGTGCCTGCCCCGGCTGTCGCACTAAGACGCTGTTTATTCTGGATCCCTAACAGCGCAAGTTAATTTTCTAACTTGTGTCCTGACTTTTCCAACTCAAATCAACATGGTGGAATAATATTTAAAATATTTGATTGACTAAAATAAAAGAATTTTGAACTAAAGAAAATGGAAATATTAGACCAATTGTTTGCCAAGACACTTGCCACTATGTGGGAGGAATTTTTGTTAACCTCATTTTCATTCTTCTCTCCCTCCCTTTTCATTAACTCCTCCCCAAACTAAACTAAACAAAGAAGCAGAAACAACAAAAACAAAATCGTCATTTCACCTTACCCAGCCCATATGCTTAGATTCAAATATGCCTTGACATAGTGCAGATCTGGCTCAGTCACCATGGAGACCATCTCATCCCAAAGATGGCCAGGATGGGGGACTTGGCGTTGCTTACTCCATAGATCACGGAGCTTGATTCTTTTTCAGAGGAGGTTTGGGTGAAGAAACGCCTTGTTGTCTTTCAAGAACTGTCTTGCTTGTATGTAACTTTTCCTGCTACTCAGTTAAATATGTTCTATCAAAACCATATTTTTAAGAAGTACCATATTTTTAATGAAACATGAATCAACTAAGAGTCTTAAACATTTTTTTTATGAAAGAAAAACACACAACAACAAACCCCGTTTCCAACAGTGTAGAGTCAGAGTTAATTTCCTTGTTTGCCTATTCCCGAAAGAGCACGGTTTTTTTGGTTACAACTTCCTGAAAAATAGCATAAGTCTGTTCAGACATGAAATTTGTGTTCTTTTTGCCCAAACTGAATTATCCTGTATTTATCATCAGAGGGTCAACTTGTTTGCCTGGCATAAGGAAAATGGTAAAACTCTGTTCTCATACTAATTACATGTGACTACAGTTTTTGGTACTTATTATTTAATTGGCACTCTGAGGTAGCAGGGGATAAATTTGGGGGTTGCTGCGAAGGGATTTAGAGTCACAATTCTTACAGTAATGGGTATCAGGGGACTAAATCCCTATGCATTACTTTGTAAATCTACCTCTTATAGCCAATTTTAAACACACTGAGCTGAGGAATGATTGCAAGTTACTAATTGCAAGTCAACACAAGGACCAGCATTTGTTCTTTACGTATCAGGCAGTGATGATGAGCCCTGAAAAGCTGAATCAAAAACTTGTTTTTTACTCTTCGGACATCCGAAAATATTTATCTCCAAATATGATTCAGTCATGTATCAGTGTTTAGAATTTGCAAGCAATGCTATTTGGTTATAAAGATAATTACAGTATTGTAGTTTTCATATTGTTCTTCAATTCTTCAACCTTTTTCAATTTTTCATGAAACAAAACTCCTTTTTCCCAGTACCTATGATCTCTTTATTTCTAGATGTCAAGAGCAAAAAAAGAAAATACTTAACACTGAGGAATGTGCATTACTTGACTAAAGAGTGTTCTACCCACAGTCACCAAAGGTATCTGACTTTCTAAGGAACATTCTTGGCTTCTCCTCTGTTACTTTCATCCTACAGCATGTGTGACCATGAAGTATGGCTGGCTGGGTATTTTGAAATATCAATAATTCTAAGTATGTGACACATTAATCTTTAGTGACAGATACTTTTTGTAGCATCATTAGATGACTCTGATGCCTATCTGTATGATCAAATAGCAATATTAAAACTTTCCTTTGAGTAATCTGCAAACAGATTATGAATCCCCTGAAGTTCCCAGGGATACCTACACAACCCAAAATGTCCTCTGTGAGCTGGATTGACTTTTCTTTTTGTTTTTTGTTGGGGTTCTGTCCTTCTAAACTCTGTAAGTCAGATTTAGTATCTTGACTTTTTAGAAGAGTTATTAGAGACAGTAGAGGAATTTAAGCAAGCAAAGCTTCAACATTTGAACCCATTTATATTGGAAATGAGAAATCAGGAAAATAACTGGGGTGCCCAGAACTCTCCTCCTTCATCTGTAGCACCTGGCTCTTGAATAAGGCACTCTTGCCTCAGTTTCCTTTCAATGAAGTGTAGCTCAAAACATTGACTACCTCACTGAGAAAGGGTGAGTATCAACAAATTTGGACAAACATTTGAGAAAGTCCAGAGTCTCTGTAGATAGTCATTATTTTAATCTAGGAGTCATACTGGTCTATCAATTTGGGGTATTTAGGTAAAAAATAATCAGGACACAAGTCAGTAGGACTTAAGTGTTACTGTCAGTACAGATACTGTATGTGAGATGGTACTTTGCCCCAGCTTTAACTAGGTTCCAGAGAACCAAGAAAATGACAGCATCATAGCCATGGGCCCCTCCAGAGAACAGGAAGGTGACAGTGAGTGAGTGCCTCAGCCTTAGCTGTTAACACTTTTGAGTGCATCCTTCCTGTAAGTAGAGCTCTAAAAATCTAATCAAGGAGTGGGGAGTGGTGCCTGTCCTTGCCAGGAGCAGGAGCAGCAGCACAGCCAAGAACCCTGCAGCTACAATCCCACTCTTATTTTTCTTTTCCGGTCCTAGCCTTAAAAAAATCCAGGGGTATACAGATGAAAAGGGGAAGAAGAAACACTGGGTCCAAGTTTCTAATGAGAAAAGGAATTTGCCACTGAACACCATGCTTCAAACATCCCATTAGAGCAGCAGTCTCATTTCCTGCACTGTTGTGGATTTCTTTGAATGTTGGGAGGTTGAGTCTCTTCCTGTGTATCTTGTCCCTTGATGATAATTTTTTTGTTTGGAGCCAGCGGGTGGACAGCTACTCTGGGAGGTTTGTCCCTGAGAAAGGAGATCTGTCATAGGGGATTTGGGTGTGCCATGAATTTCAGGAAAGAGGAAACCTCTCTTGAGAAAACAGATAGATTTGTTCTCAGTGGGTTAGGTGGTTGCCACAACATGATACAATAATTGTAGGTTCAACTTTACTAGTGTACCCAGAGAGAGAAAAATGAACATAAGAACTTTGTGATTTTTGTGATGCCCAACTAGAGATTGATTTTTCTAGCCCTCATTGTCAGAAGGCTGGGAAGCTGGCCAATGATTGAAATGTTTCATACCGTTGAGTGCAAGGCACTCAATGATGGATTGAAGCTTGTAACTTTTACCTAACACTCATATTATTTAGAAACAGGGCTTCTTTGTATCCCTAAATCAGTGCTTTGAGCTTAACCAAAATAACCATGAAATATTCAAAAGAAGCCCCTTCTTTGCCCTGGGAATCCCTTGTCTAACCTTTCTCCAGTATAAAGGCGTGAGGGCTGAATGAAGGTTCTGAAAGATCCAGCCTGTTTTATGCCCAAGTCAATACTAAAGCACTTTTCAAAGGAACATAACATCTTAACCCGTGCGAATTTTGGGTATTTAGGTAAAAAATAATCTAGAGTGACCACACAAAATTGCATAGCATGAGGAGACATGGGAACACTAGCTAGACACTTGGGTTTCACCTTTCTGCAGATAGAACATTAAGGAGCTTCTACATTTCTTAGAAATCAAGTTTCAAGTCACCTTCAGAGCTGGAATTTTTAGTTCCACCATTTTTCTAACACTATTCTTGGATGCTTTTACATGGAGCTGGCAGATCAGGTTCAATATTCTGATGTCAGAGGCACAGTTTGCCACATCAACCAGCATTTCAAATTCTACATCTCAGTATTGGGAGCCTGCTTATCTCCCGCGAGATTTTCTCCAGTGATGAGTTTTAACAGCCACAAAACCAAATTGCTGGACCTTGGCCTTTTCTTACAGGAATTGGTTTGAGGATTGTTTCAAGAATTGACAAGAATTTTAAATAGGATAATTCTTTATGCTGAAAAATGTACATATTGCGGTATTGATTAAAGTGCTGTCTTTATAAGGTACTGACCTTTTTCATTCCTGTCTAGTCCATCAATATTAAAAGAGCGGAAGTTCATTTTTGTTATGTGATACTCCTCTTAGGCTTCTTGGATATAGTTACAGAGAAAGTCCAGAGTCTCTGTAGATAGTCACTGTTTTAATGTAGTAGCCTTACTGGTCTATGAAGCATCATATTATAGACACTACTACTGAGGCAATCGTGTCGTTAAGTATGGGATAAATATCTAGCACAAGCAATTGCTAAAGACCAGTAGATTTACTGAGGATCACTTGCTCCAACTTTTCTCCTGGATTTGTGAATACTTCTCCCAAGGAAATTTCAGTAGATCCCCCACTAAGTACCCAGATATGTTACTGCTACAGGGGTCTCATCTCCCAGGCTGCTCCTAAGATGTCTGCATGCTTGGAACTGAAAGTCCATCCCTTGGGGAGTTGCCCACATCTGCATAAGGAAGTTCAAATGTGTAACCCCCTTTCTCTGCCTCCCTCTCATATGAGAATAAAAGTTGCTCCCACACCAGCTGTATTTATCACATTGCAAATAAACAAAACAATTTCAAATCATGAATAATTCAATAGCAAATTATTTTGGAAAGATACTATAAAGGAATGGAGATTATATCTAATGTTAAAGATTTGTTTAGAGGATCTTATATTTTTTTTTTAGTTTAAATTTTCATGAGCAAAGGTGGTAGAATCATTGACCATTTACTGTTTGGAGATTTTGCTGATTCTCTAGTTCACATGAAACTCAGACAGCACAAATTCTGGAATGAGGAAACATCTTACTGTAACAGAATGAGCCTTAAGGATTTGAAAGAAAAATCACTTTTATATTCAAAGGTAAATATTAATGCATCAATGAAACTACTTTTTTAATGTCTCAGTAAACCTTGAAATTAACATCACTCTGTGTCAAAAACATCCTACTGCTTCATCTTAGAACTTCCAAGTAAAATGTCTTTTCTCATATTTTACTTTATTTTTTTTTAAGATTTTTTTTTTTTTTTTTTTTTTGCATGGAAGAACTAGGTATAGGCCAAAGGTGCAGGGGGTGAAATGATTCACCAGAGACAGAGTGGGGAGCAAAATAGGCAGATCTACTGAAATACACTGCTGAGGGTAGCAGCAGGCAAAACAGGAGAGGTCTGCTGCGCTGTGTAGGTCAGCTCCCTGGCAGGGAATTGAACTCAGGCCTGCAGTGGCCATTGTGGTGGTAGCACTGAGACTTAACCCCCTAGGCCACCAGGGAGGCCCTTATAGTATTTTATTTTAAATATAACCAACTAGTCATAAACTATCTTTTCCTCTACAAAAATATGAATCCACCTGAAGTACTGAAATGGACAACAGCATTTTAAAGAAGAGAGCATCAATCTATGAATGCTCTTGGCAGGAAATGCTTTGATCACTTTAGAATGGAAAGGAAACAAAACAATCTGTGATAGGATGACTGGATCAAGAAAATGTGATATATATACAACAGAATACTACGCAGCACTCAAGAAAGATAAAGTCAAGCCATTCACAGCAGCATGGATGGAGCAGGAAAGGATCATGCTCAGTGAAATAAGTTAGAAGAAAAAAGAAAAATAACAGTTGAAATCATTTTTAAGAGGCATATAGGGAAACCGAACATAGGGTAAAAAAAAAAAAACTTGGAGGCAACTATAGATCTGAGGCCTAAAGTGGGGGAGGGGGGGGAAAGGGATGGAAACAGGTGGGAAGAGCACAAGGGACTATGGTGATGGTTCATAGGTGATGCGGTGGTGGGATTTTTATGGTGACTACACCTGAAGGGAGAAATCAAATACTGTAAAAATATGAACAGTGTATAAAAATTTAAAAATAAAAGGATAAAAATCTGTGATAGAACCTGGAATTCTCTTGAGGTTTTTGTTTTTGTTTTTTTGGTCTTTTGCTTTTTCGGTCTTTTACATATCAGCTTTGTTTACAATAAAGCAGTGCTTAAATAGGAGTTACTACACTGTGACATAGTTTTAGCACAAGCAACAAACAATGAAAATATTTGAATCTAAGGCTGACTTTAGCCATTTTCATTTCACTATATTACTTTTCTCGTTTTTAAAAAATATACTTTCAACCAAGTAAGTAATACAATGCATTCTTCTTTTTTCAAAAATGTGTGCAATACAAATAAACAAAAGTTCACATTGATTCCTATTTAGTTCCATCCACACTGAACCATTCTTGTCAGCTCGGTGTAACTTTTTGTTTAATCTGTGTGTGAATGTGTGTGTGTGTGTGTGTGTGTGTGTGTGTGTGTGTTTGCACACATGAGATCATTTTGTGCATGCTTTTCTGTGTTGTAAAATTTGCTCTCATTATTTAACTGTGGGCATCCTTCAATATCAATACATAAAGATCTACCTCACTGCTGAAATCTCTGTACTATATTTCCATAGCATACCCTACTTTATTTAGCACACACCATTAAAGGATATTTAGGTTGGCTCATTATCATTTTTTTTATTTGAATAAAATTCACATTCCATAAAATTCACATTTTTAAGGAGTTGAGTTCATTGGTTCTCAGTTCCATAAGGTATGCTTCCTCCCTAAAGAAGCCCCATACTTAACTGCAGTCACTCCCCATTCCTTTCCCCAATCGCTGGCAATCATTAATCTATTTACTCTCTCTCTGAGTTTGCCTATTCTATACATTCCATATAAATGGAATCATACAACAGGTGACATTTCATGTTTGACTTCTTTGACTTAGCTTAATGTTGTCAAGGTCTGTCCATGTTGTAACATGTGTCAGCACTTCATTTTTATAGATGAATAATATTCCATTGTATGGGCATGCCACATTGTTTTATCTGTTCAACAGTGGTAGATATATATTGTTTTAATGTTTTGGCTATTATGAATGTGCTACTATGAACACTCATAGTTCCCATTTCTCTTGGGTATGTTTCAAAGTATGAAATTACTGGGTCATAGGGCAATTCTTTGTTTAATTTTGAGGAAATGACAAACTGCAGTACAGAAGCAGCAACATTATATATTTCCACAAGAAATATATAAGGGTTCTCATTCTCCACAGCTTTGTCAAAACTTGCTATTGCCATTTTTTTAAATTATAGTAATTCTACTGTGTGTAAGTGGTATCACATGATTTTGAATTGCATTTCCCTAACGTCTGAGAATGAAAAGGATGTCAAGCATCCTTTTATGGACTTAATGCCATTTTAGAGCCTTCCTTGGAGAAATGTCTTTTCAAATCCTTTGTCCACTTTTAAATTAGGTTGTCTTTTTAATGTTGAGTTGTAAAGGTCCTCTATGTGTTCTGTATACTAGACTTTTATCAGATATAGGATTTGCAAATATTTTCTCACATTCTGTAATCATCTTGTCACTTTTTTGTTAGTGTCCTTTGTTGTTGAAAAGTTTTAATTTTGATGGGGTCTAATTTATATATTTGAAATTTTGTCTCTTAAGCTTTCAAGTCATACATAAGAAGGCGTTGCCTAACCCACAATTATGAGGATTTACTTCTATAATTTTTTCAGAGTTTTTCATTTTTTGCTCTAAAATTTAGATAGATGATATATTTTAAGATGAATTTTGTGTGAGAAAGGTATTCAATTTCATTCTTTCTCATATGAATGGCTATCTTTTAACAGTAACAGTTGTTAAAAAGAATGTTCTTACCTCCATTGAATTGTTTTGTTACCCTTGGCCAAAATCAGTTGACCATACATATGTATTTTGCTTATGGATTTTGAATTGTGTTCTAATGATGTCCTTTTCTATTCTGTGGCAGTACCACAGTGTAATGATCACTGTAGCTCTGTAGAAATTTTTGAAGTTGGAAAATATGAATCTTCCAACTTTGCTCTTCTTTGACAAGTTTTTGGGTATGTTTCAGAGTATGATATTACTGGGTCATAGGGCAATTCTTTGTTTAATTTTGAGGAATTGACAAACTGTGCAGTAAAGGAGCAGGTTTTAAATTAATTTTCCATAAATGAACTTCTCTTAAGCAGGTGAACCTCTAGCCCATTTTAAAAACAAATAATATGAACCATAGTAGCACGGTCAGAAAAACTGTATGAATGAAACATGCAAAGAGGGTTCATGAGCCTTTGATACCAAGTGAGTTCCTGCCCATCCTCAAGCCCTGTTCTCCAAGAGACAAGGCTCATATTTGGGTTATTGGGGTGATGTTTGCATGGCCCTCACCCCAAACTGGAGCATTTTACGTATGAAGTGTGTATTTCTGAAGGTAAAATAGAAACACAACATTGTCCCAGTAATTCCATGGCTTCAGATTGAAGCCATTGGCCTCTGCCCTCCTGCCACTGCCCACTCTAGCACCCACTGCTCAGACACCCCCACCCCAACATGGAGCTGATATTTTGTTCACTCTGTCACACATAAAGGTGCTACCTGGTGCTTGATAGACAGGTTTGACCCACATTTCTTTGGGACTTTTCCTTCATTTATGTTGTATGTCTTTCTCACCACTTCTCCAAACCTTTCTGGTGTCTAACAGATTATCCTATGATAATCTTTTTTGCTTCATTGTTGGTATCTGGGAACACTGAACAGGCAGGATGAATCAATCCATAATGGTCAGAAAACAACTTTATACTTCCTACCACAGTACTGACCCATTGTTCATTCAGACCCCCTCTACAGGGTGTCTTCTGATATCCTTACATGAAATGTATTGTTGATCCCATAATCTTGCCAGGTACCCTCAGATAATAAAAGTTTGCTCATCTAACCACATAACCTGAGCTATGTAATATTCGGGCCTTTTGAAATTAACGTCTTCCCACAATAGAACTAAAACACAAGCAACTAAAGACCAAATTGATCAGTTGAACATCACCAAAATTTTGAGATTTTGTGCTCCAAAGGATGCCATATAGAAAGTGAACACACAACCCATAAAATGAGAGAAAATAAAATGGAAGTCATATATCTGATAGGGCCCAATATATAGAATATA
>PVIJ01020202.1:0-21519 GCA_004024925.1 Scalopus aquaticus | reverse complement strand
CCATGTTTAGCAGTCTGAGGAATCGCCATACAGCCTTCCATAGTGGTTGGACCAGTTCACATTCCCACCAGCAGTGTAGAAGGGTTCCTTTTTCTCCACATCCTTTCCAGCATTTGTTATTGCCTGCATTTTTAATGTGTGCCATCCTCACAGGTGTGAGGTGGTATCTCATAGTTGTTTTGATTTGCATTTCCTTGACTTTGCTATTTCTGGCTGGTTTCTCTGGTTTCTGATGTCCTGATCCTGGGACTCTCCAGGTATTGAGGGAGGTAAGGTTCATGAACCAGAAATACTTTTGGGCCGCTTTCTAAGGGCCTGCTAATTAAATTGACATTAAAAAAAAATTAGCCAGAGAAAAGCATCCAATTTCATTTAACACTTTTATGGGTAAATGAGATCCCCCATAAGAAAATGCAAAGTCTCAAAGAAGCAGTAAGGATTGAGAGTTTATAATCTTTAGTAACAAAGAATGATAAATTTGTGGAGAAGAGACAAGATGAAGGACTTTGGGTTAGGAGCAGTAAATTGTGGCCAAGTGACTAGGAAATGTATGGTGGGGGGAAAATTATTGGAATAAAAAGGCTATTTTAGTAGCTATGGTTGTACAGATCCATTTTAGAAAAGGTGCCCAGCCTCCAGTATAAGAATGTTCTCTTCTTGGTACTGGGGAAGTTTTATGACCTACGTTTTGGTAAAAGGGTGTTCTTCATGCATCTGTCTGCTGTTAGGTAAGTGCTTTCAGCTCAAAATAATCAATATGCCAAAGCAATGTATTTTGGAGTGGCATTGTCCGGTCCCCCTCCATATGTAACATGTATGTAGGCTTAAGCCCCTCTTAATTTCTTTGTATGAACAAGCTGGAGAAGGCATAATTTATGCCTGGTATGTTTCTTAAACAATAGGCAGCTGTGATAGTGTGGGGAAAAGCTGTACCCAATTGAGTATGCTACAGCAGTCACTGCATTTGGTATATTTCTGTAGAAGCCACTGTTTGAAAGTGCAATTAAGATTTATTTATTATTTGTAAAGATGTTGATGAAGCTTTAAAAATAAACTGCAGTTAAAAAACTTGAAAATTCAAAATAAGCTCAGCACACTGAAATTATAAGAAGTCAGATGCAACTTTCAAGACCTGTATTAATGTAAAGGAGCACTAAATATAATTATGAAGTTATTGGCAAGTAAAGCAAAAACGAAAAGTCATGTATCTGGTACTGTTTAACTGAAGAGAACTTACATAGCCATCTGAAAAAAACCTCAGGGTCTGAACTAGTAAGAAAATGAGTAAAGAGACTGGGTGTGAACCAAAGAGAGTGGTAGTGCTTTTGTTCATCCCATTCAAAGGACTTAAAACTAAAAGCAAACTGAAAAAAAATCTTTGCTGGCCAAAGAAAACCAAAAGTGTGGGTGGAGAGAGATACCACTTAGCATACCCTTAGCTAGAATTAAAATGCAGGAGCAATGTTTCACATGGTCCTGTCCATTTAGCATTTTGTCACATGAAGTACAATGAATAATGTGTAAATTGTTTTAGTGAAAAAGTATAAAAGTGGTTGTTACATTACAGGATGGGGAGAGTCGCACCCCCAGACCCTCAAACCTGCCTGCTCAAAATTGTTTCTGCCATTGCTGCATCAAGACAAAACATATTTTAGTGCGCATAAGACCTTCAATGGAAAGGAACATTAATACAATTAGTGTGCAATAGAAAAGGGGAAGGATGGGGAAGAATAGAGTTTCCAGATCAAGCACCTGAAGTTACCCGTCCCCTCATGGGTAAATGCCCAGCCAAACAGAGTTGGCCCAAAGCAGGGCTTCTGAGTCCCGAAAGCCTGCCACAAGCCTAAAGCACCTTTGGGGTGCCCATAGAAAAGGATCAGAAACAGCCAGACAAGTCTGGAAGGCAAAGAGCAAAATCAAAATCAAGACCAACGCTGCCATTGTTAAATCTCCCCACTGGCCCTCACCCACATCTGTTTCAGCCTGTCCAGGACCAAAAAGTAAGCGCAGCTTCTTCACATTTCTTTGCTCCATGTGCCTCCTCCAGGCCTCCATACTTCTCCCTCCCTTCGACCCAGTCTCCTCTCCAGCTTCTTCTCCTCCCTATTCAGCGCCTCCCTCCCTTGGGTGGGGCAGGGAACCTGGACCCTCCCCTTTTCCTGGGGACCACCTTGTTACAGTTCCTCAAAAGGTTTTTTCCAATATTCAACTACTATTGTTTTACCTTAGTGAATATATCGATATACTCATGTCTCCAGAAACCCAGACATGCCCCCAAATGGTCTCAGAATGTCCCTAGCTGGCAGGACACAATTAAGAATACTTTGGCTTAGTGATTAGAGTTCTTAAGAACGCCACTTTTTCTTCTTCTCCCATGATTTTGAGTTACCAATGCATTAAACCTTCTGCAGTCCCTGAGTTAAGTAAGAATTGGTGCCATTCAAGGTATATTGATTCTATCTTGTGTTTTAGGAAGGGTAAGGCATGGAGGAAATCACTGCAGAGTTGTCAGAGGAAAACAGGTCAGAAAATGCACTGGAAGGAACAGAGAAATTTTTGGTTTCTAGAATCCTATTTTAAGTTGGTGTTGAAAAAAACAATCTTTTCATCATTATCAGTGTTATTTGTCTGTGAAATGCCTGTCTAGGGTTGAGTGACAGGCCACATGATAGAACTTCAGTTCTTGGTGAGTGTGAGGAAGGTGCATTGCACAAGATCTGGGATTCACAATGTTCTGAACTGACTGATGGCCGCCAGACCAAATAAAGCCACACAACATGAGCCTCGCAGGCCCCAAACTAAAAACAATGATGGAAGGCCAGCTGGCCGTGGATTGGTGAAATTTCTGACCTCTCATTAAGGAATGGGAAAGTGTCAGCTAGGGGGAATTCTGGGATGCGTACTTTGCTCTATGTTATTTAGCCAATCCATGAATCTGCCAGGATAAAGACAGTAACAGTGCAAATACTGGCTGACATCAGAGTGACAGGTTTTGCACTGGTTTTAAAGTCAAATTAGTTTAGAAGTAACACAAAACCCAGCTGGGCTCTACAGATTCAGTTAGGGACTTGCACCTGGGCATTTAACAAGTTTGGGACTGTTGTTTCAAAGCCCACTGGACTTTACGTGGTGAGAAGTAACACGTAGGCACCTCTCAATAAATCAGTGACCCCCAAAATCCAGAGAACAAATGAAGCTTCTGCAGTTTTGTTTCTTCTAATATTTCCTTCTAGTATTTTTGTTAGACCAGGGCATTTTCCCTTTAGTACATGCTGTTTTTATACTTGCCATTGCAACACTTTATAGTTTTATTCAAATATTTGAACATAGTTCTCTTTGATAAGTATTCATTTGGCTCAGCGTTTTGCAAACAAAATCTATTTACCAACTTGGCTTTCTGCGTCTTTGGGCTGGATGTGCAATATGATTTCAGGCTCATAAGAGACCAAGAGAGCTTGTTACTACAGTGGGTGGACAGAAGAGTGAAGGTATCTTTCCAGGACTCCTCCCACCCCGTGTCTTTAATCAAACACTCACTAGGAACTTCTGTGACAGGACTCCGCAGCAAAATTACTGTTAGTTAATAATCAGTTGACCTTAAAATAGGATCAGGATTTTTCCAGGTGGCTCCAATATAATCATGTGCATTTAAAACCAGAGAGAGAGAGCCAGAGAGTCAGTCAGAGATGGACGGAAGAGAGGAGTGACTTGAAGTGCACGAGGGTCTCTCCTCACTGTTGCTGGCTTTAAAGACTAAAGCTTGTCGGGAGCCACACAGTGTTGGTGGCTTCTGGAAACTGAGCGGAACCCCTAGCCCCGCAAAGAAATGGGATCTCAGAGCTACAGCTGTGGGGAACTGAATTCAGCCAACTACCTGGAGGAGCTTGCAAGTAGACTCTCCCCAAGTGTCCAGTCAGCTGCCACCAACCTTGGGAAACACTGAGCCGAGAACTCCAAGCAGAAGCTCCTGTCACCTGACCTGCAGAACCGTAAGCGAATGGCGTTTTCTTTCTTCAAACCTGTGTTTGACCTAAGTTGTCTAAAGCCTGTGATATGTTGTGGTAGTGGTAAAATACGGAAACATGGAAGGCTCAGTATGCTCTGGAGTACCTTCTTACCCAGAGTTACTTGAATTTGACTCAGATTGGGGAGGGATAGAACGATAAAGGGAGGAAGAGAGAGAGAGAATGCAAAACAGGAGAAGAGGGGTCTAGCATTAAAGACTGGGATGGTGATATGGGGGTGGGGGTGAGGACAATTTAACCTCCATTCCTCTTAAAGGTATTATGATCCCCAAGTGATTTCTTGGTGTACCTCTGGTTACTTCTCACAGGATTGAGTGTAATTCTAATGCTTAAATATAAATATTTCGGTGGCTCTTCCTAAAAGAAGATGTTTTCATAAATTATATGCTATTGAACACATCATATTTATGTATAATTATCAGGTTCTAGAGGTAAAACCACACCTGTTGTGCGTTAAAGAAAATATAAGGGCATAATAATTTCATGTTTGTTAGTTTGGCCTTACAGGCTGATTTTAGAAACTCACTCAGCATGTAATATCTAACCTCAGGGTCCTGAAAGCTGCCCCTTCAAGGCAGATGCTTTGGAGAATTTATTTCTAGGAGACAGTCCACAGGAAAGTCAAACTGTATGCTGCTAGAAAATCATGAGATTGAAGTGCATGTAGCCCGTGAGTTCCCTCAACTTTTTCCACTAGAATATCCTTTCTAAGGATATACCACCAGTTGTTCCTTTAATCTCAATAGGGAAAGGGTATAACACCCAGGCATGTACTTGTAATTCCTTCCACGTCCCTTCCGCCCTTGGTATCCTCTGTGCCCAGGGGTTTCCTCGTAGTAGCCTTTCTCTGTGTATAATCTTGCTTCAGTGTTGCTGCTTTCTCAAATCTCTTTGTAGTTTTCCATGTAGGAAACTCTAATGATCTCCCACAGATTGACTCATTTTAATAAAAATACATTTCTTCTGTCTTCTACAACCTTCAAGAGTCTTCAAAGACAAATTTAATTATACGTATCACAGAAAACTGAGAATTTGGGGGATCTCAGTTCTAAAACCAAGTTTATTACGTCCGAAGTTTTATGTTGGATAAAAGACAACTAGGCAACTATAACCTTAGAGTGAATCCATTCATCCCATTTAGTGATTTGAATTACTCACACCTGCTTGTATTTTATTTTGTATTTTATCTAAGAGGCCAATCAACTAAAAGGAATATCCTTTACCTTTAGAATCCTTCCCAGTTGAGGTTGTTTTAATATAAAACACCCCACCCCCATACATCTTATGAGCTATATTCATAGAGCATTTATATTTAGTTGAAGCACTTAGCAGAAAAACTAGGTAAATTGAACACTAACAGCTAAAGCAAAATGCTAGGCAACTATTTCCAAATTTAAAACACTTTGAAGCAGTTAATCCCACTTCTAAATCCCACTTCTCCAAGCTCTCCGTCCTCCTAGAATATAAAAAAGAGGATGCTCTACAAAATATTTGGTGACGTCTGTTTTTAGTGGTCAGTCTACATTTTTCTAAGCTGATTTGGGAACTAAGCTTTAGCCCCTCCCCTTTGTATGACATTAAGTCAAGAATCCTGTAGGTGGAGAATAAGTCTCTTGAATTTCTGCTTCCTTATTTGTAAAAAAGCTAACGGTACTGTTTCATCTTTGCCAATGTCAGAGCGCCAAGAAGCTTGAATGATGTAAGACACAAGGCTATAAATTCTAAATAGTTACATAAGAGATGAGTGACCTCGGCAGTGCTACTAGAAATTACTTTACAGACTTGTAATTCTACAAAGATTCAGAAGTCACAAAAAAACTTAGTTGGTCAGAATCCATAACTCAGAAATGTTCAGACCTAGGTTATTTTACTTATGCGCTAATCTTTTATTCCAAGCGTTTGAAAAGTAATATTATTCACACTAAATTTCTGCTTCCTTCCCTTTGTCTAGCTCTCTCAAACACATCTCATTTGCTAAAATTTTGAGATGGTATTAAGTCCCTGGTTGCTTTCCTCTAGAAAGTCTTAGAATGTGGAAAGAGGTACTTTGGAGAGATTTTTCGGAATTTAGGAAGTTCCTAAATTTATAATTGAAAATCTAAATGTCCCTGATTTGACAGACAACAGAACGGTAAATAATTTTCCTAAGATCATATAACTTGTTATTAGTAAGGTAACATTAAAAGCTAGTCTTCCTGATTCCAAGTCTAATTGTCTTTCTACTATACGCTGAAGAGGAGGACAGAGACTCTATGACGTTTTCACACTACCTGGGCAGAGTTGAATAATTGTGTCATAGACCATCTGGCCTCCACATTCTAAAGTATTTACTAGCTGATACTTTACAGAAAAGATTTTCCAACTTCTGGCTGACGGGAAAGAAGGCTGAAAAAGAATTGGGACACTTTGTAAATGGTCTTTTCAATTTGCACTCTTGTTCTTGATTGTAGTTTACAGTAAGATCTTTTTGTCTCTTAGGCAAAATTGTCTGGCTCTTGTGATGGTTTGATGTTAACAATTGTGAATATATACTTGCAAAGGAAGGGTCAATATATATTTTCAGGAGGTGTTTTCCATAATACAGATATTTGTTACCTATATTAATTTCCATGGTATATTCTGGAAGGCAATGAAGATTCTTAATTCACAGTAGTGGAAACTTAGGCAGGAAACACAGTAAATGGTTTCAGATATGTTCATGGTTATGATATGAATAAAAGGATTAGATGATTTTGTCCTCCAAGTCCAACTAAAGGGTACTTCTACTATTAATTTCCCATTCCTCTCGTTTTTGGATAGAATTAATCGATATCTTTTCTGCACTTCCAAATTACTTTGTGGAGAATACTATTATAACATCGCATTGTATTACAGGTAGCTGTTTACACATTTGTCTCTCCAGTTAACTGTGAAATCTTGAAAGTGAGAACAATATCTTTCTTATTTTGAAAACTCCATTATGGGGCTCAGTGTCTGACTCATAGCAAGAACTTTGTGATATCACTGTCAACCATAGAAAATGCCCTAAGCAGATGCACAGACATCAGAGATGAGAACTTGGTGTTAGAATGCCTGGGTTTGAATGTTGTGCTGTTAACTGTCTTTAGGTTACCTCGTTTCTAAACTTGTTTCCTTAATTTTGAAATGGAGATGACATAGCCAGCAGTTTTCTAACTTGCAGACTCCAGGGGAACCCTAAGGCTTACTAAGAAGTCTGCAAAGTCAAAACTATATAGCAATGCTAAGGCATTACTTTTTTCTCCCCCACTGAGTTTCATTGATGATACAAAAGCAATAGTGCTAAAACTTCTAGCTTAGCAAAAATCAAGACACCTAGTTGAATTAACAGTAATTGTTTTCTTTGCCCCTGAACACTGCCATAGAAAATAAAAGCCTGATAGTTTAATTTAAGAAGTTAACTCCTTCATGAAGGAGTGACATTACTAATTAAGTTTCAACCTTTAAGCACAATGTGCTTCTAAATATTTTGTGTGGTGAAATGGGAAGTACCCCGCAGATGCCTTCTCTGTGGGTTCTGTAGTTGATTGCATGTTGAATACAAGTGACTGTGTTGAGGAAAAGTACTTAAGGCTTTTGAGTTGCCAGATGAACTAGCCTTTATTTTACAATGTAGCACCATTTTTGCTCTAGAAAATCCTCACAAACTATTAATGTAATTGTATTGGGGCTTTAGAACTTGGCAGATAACTTCTTCAGTTAATGAAATGAATATCACTTCAAGGTAAACAGATAATACATGTGTTACCAATGATGGACTTGAGCTTTTTAGCAATATATTTTTGGAAAATTTATATCTTCTATAATAAACTTGATCTTCTCAATATGTAAGACTTTTCTGGAGAGATCAATGATGATATGAATGGTATCTTAAGACGTTGTCCAGTAAAATAACATTTGGGAGATCTGTGTAACTTGAACTGGTATTTTCCAGATGACCAGTGCATGATGTTATGAAATGCTCCATAAGTTAAGATACACTAAAAGAACAATATTGATGTGCCTCATGATCATTAAATTATAGTAGGAGAACCATAGTAAGTTCTTCAATATTTAGATTATCCATTGCAATTATTTAAGAAATTATTACAGTAGAATTCTGGAGTGGTATCAAAGAACAACATCTACAGTTACGTGAAATGGCTTCTGAAGTGTACCTCCCTTTCCAACTATATATCTGCTGGGTGGGGCCAGTCTTTGTGTACTTAAGCAGTGCATTAATGCAAATAGGAAAATACAACTATATTATGTGACTCATTAAAAATTGCAAAAAAATGCAAAACAAAGCTCACTAATTTTTGTTTTTGTTTTTCTTTGGTCACTTAATCTACAAAACTCATTTTAAATTTCAGATTGTAGTTATAAAAATGTTGTGTAATGAATGGGTTATTTTTATTTTAAGAAGTTAGGTATTTTTTAATTTCTCAGTTTTAGTTTTAAACATGTTCAATATTGATACACAACTCAGATAATAAACTCTGTTGAATCCCTCCATTTTTAAGAGCAGGAAGGGGCCCTGACAAGATGTTGGGGAAGAAGGCATTTTGGAATAGTTTGGTGGGAGTATAAGTTTGTACAAGCTCTTTGGGAACAATTTGGCAATGCCCATCAAAACCTAATCTCTTGTGTTGGTTGATTCAGCAGTATGACACAATTTTGCTTATATTCACAACATAAAGTGGGACCTAAAAAAGAACACAGCAATAGAGGGCTAGTTAAAGAAGTACATCCACACACTATAGTAGTATACATTTTGCAGACAATAAAAATGGTTAGATATTTATGTGAAACTATGAAAATGTTTCCAAGGTCATCCAGTATCTTAAAAGTATAGGATATTAGTTAAAGATAGAGGAAATTGTTTTTAGTATGATTCCATTGTGTAAATAAATAGCAGATCTCTGCTTATACAGATAAGTACATAGAAACTGGGGACCAAAGTTATATTGGGGGGGGGGTAATGACTAGGGTTTGAGAAATGGGTACTTTCTCTACCTTTTTTTCATTTTCATACCTGTATGTATTTTTTTCTCTACCACTTTCACTTTTTGGTTTTAAAAATTGAGGTGATAATACTTGTACTGAAAATGAATCTTTTGTTCTATTGTAAGAACTCAGTAAGTATTGGTTGGACAAGAGAATGATTGCTTTAGGTATCTGTGTAGAGTCTTTCCAAACAATGATAGAACAATAATTTTATAGAAATACCGTAAAAATTATGTCTGAGTCTGATCTCTAGGAATGAAGTTGGATATCTATTGATCCCATTATTCATGAAAGAATAGCCATAATATTGGGAAAATGAAAGTTCTCTATCAATTGTCTTCTACTAAATGGTACTCTGAACAATTTAAACAAATTTTAAAAAAGCTTCAGTCTTCTCAGCAGATGGAAACCAGGGCTGGACTGGATGCCCACTGAACTGAACCAATCAGCAAATAGCAGCAGGGTCTGTGTGTGCCTGTGGGGTCCTTCTTTCCTAAATGCCTTTTCTCTGTATTCTAAAGTTCCCTGTTGTATTTGTACCTTCTCCCTGCACTGCTCTTCACCTTCAGCAACCCCAGTTCTCCCAGGAGAGTGAATGTGCTTCAGGATGTCTGGAAAAGAGGGGTGGTGATAGTGCAGCTACTCTGAGCACTCTGTTTCTCCCATCCTGGCTTATCCACCATCTGGACAGATTGGGACACAAACTGAGCTCTTCCCTGACCTTTTCTCATGGAGATAATTATTCCCAAACACTCATTTTATACTCTACACTAAAAAATCTTCAGAATTTCTTTTCCATCCAGTAATATTTGCATAATTCACTTCTCCCCCCCCCCCCAAATTTTGTTCTCCAAGTATGGAAAAGCTTCTGGGACAATATTCACTTAGATTTGTATTATGTCATAGCAGGACACTCTCCATCTTTTATGATCTTATGAGACAAATTTATTATATTTGTTTCATAATTGACAATTCCTGGAACTTATTTGCTAGAATGCCCCTATTCTTAGGATAAGCTTATCTTGAAGGTACATTTAGGCTTAGAAATAAATGGCATACTTTGCTTTCTTAAAATAAAGAACATTCCAGTCCTTATTGTTGCTTATAAATTACTTAATGCAGGTACTGTTTTTTGAGGAGTCAAAATGCGGTTACACAAACATACACAAAACCCTATATGCAGATTAATTTTTTATAGTGGAAATGGAGCTTAGACCATTATATGAAAAATGGATGGACCTTTCTGGAAGAACAGAAATTAATAATTTATCCCAAGAATCTTATTGAAAGGAAAAAGCCAATTTGAAAAATGTTGGGAGATAAAGCACACCAGTATTCTTCTTTATTTCTTTTATTAATGAGTTAAGATACAAAAAAGCTCAATAAAAATTACATTAAAAACTCATAAACATTCTTCAAATATCCTTTCCCCATCAGTCATGTTCATAAAACTGGAATTTCTACTTAAATGGTAGTTAATAACAATAGAATTCTATTTAGAGTGTCAATATATGAATTTATTCATTTACCAACTATTTGTTGACTGTCAGATTGTGCAACATGCACTGAGACCTTAACATTAAATAAGACATAACTTGGATTTTCAGAGTTCAATGCCCAGTGGAGCAGACAAACATGTAAACAAATAATTAAGAAAGTATTATAGTAAAGTGGGAGAGCATGGGATTTTGAAGATTTGAAATTTTACACATGGGCTTCACCACTTTGGAATTGCATTATTTTCTAACCTCCCTGTGTTCCAGGGATTTCATCTGTGATGTGAGAATAGTATTTTCATTGCATGATATTTGTTTGGTTTAATAAAACACATTCACAACACAAAACCTAGAACTAAATCTCATCAAATGGAAGATATATGTCCTCCTTAACATGCAATATGAAGGAACAATAATACGGGCATAGACAAGAAAGTGATTAATTTGGGTCTAGAACTGATAAGGAAAAGTTTTTTTAGAGGTAGACATGTTTAGGATAAGGAGCTATTCACAAAGGGGAGGAGAATTGTCGGCAGAGAGACTTCTGTGCACAGAGGCATGGACTGTAAGTAGCATGGTGAAGCTGTAGCTTACAGCGCAGAAGAGCTGAAAGGAAGATGGTGGGCTCATGGGCCTTTGTCACAGGGGATCTGTTATTTCCTGCAAGTGTTTCCAGGATTTAGCAATAGTGATGGGAATGAGATAAATAGACTTGTGCAATATTTTGACGGTAGTGTTTACAGAATTGAGTGGCGATGTGGAATTGATTGGTTGGGGGTGGGGACAGATTAGGTAATTGTTGCCTTTGCTAATCAGAAGAATGAATTTAGGGAAAAGTAGGTTTAGAAAGAAAATCATCCACTTATTTCATTTCAGTAAGTCTGATTTGTCAGTACCTTAGGCAGGAGAGTAATCTAGGTTAGAGAAAAGATTCAAGAGTGCTAACCATTTAGATGAGTAGAAGTCAGGATTCCCCAGTTTATAGCCTGGCAAACTTTTGATAACCTGGTTTATCTTTTCTTTCAAGTCTGTTTTGTTAATATAGCACCGGTAGTCTGAATGTGAAGTTTATAAAACCAAATTGTCACCATTTACAAAACTGACTGAATTTCCATCTCATATTTACATCATATTATAGATAATACATTAAAAAAAATAACCTAAGGCAATTATCTTGACAACTCACACTTCAAGTCCCTTTTTTTTCTCTTTTAAAAGCCCTTTAACTTTTTGTTTTCTTTATTTTTAACTTACTTGTTTATTGAGTGACAATGGTTTACAACACGATATGTGGTTCAGAGGAACAGGATCAGACCCTTTCAGTGTGTGCTACCACACCACGCCCACCACCAAGATGCCCTTAAGTCCACCATAGTTCATTAATGTTCCCTTCCTCGCCCTCTCCGGTAGCTTTAATTCTACAGATAGTTTTCTACATCTTTTAATTGGTTGGCTTTCACTCTGTCTTCTTTCTTTATATTCTACATAAAACTGAAATCATGTGATAGTTGTCTTTATCCTTCTGACTTACTTGGCTTAGCATTATCCCCTCCAGTGCCGCCCATGTTGTCACAAATGGCAAGAGTTCATAATTGTTTCTTGCTATGGACAGCCATATGCGAAAGACTGAAACAGGATCGCCATCCCACACCTTACACAGAAATTAATTCAAAATGGATTGAAGACTTCCACCGAAGACCTAAAATGTAGAAAAACAGGCAAAACATTCCACCATATTGGCATTAGTGATATCTTTGTGAATTTTCCTTCAAAAATAAAAGAATATAAACAAACGGGGCCTCCTTTCCTTGCTCTCAAGTGATTTAATTTAACTTTGTAATTGGGGTCTGAGTCTTGGGTCGTAGCTCTCAATATCCTTTACAGGGCTGTCTTAAGGATTCCATTTTTAAGCTGAAGTTTCTTTAAAATGTTTCATATGCAAAAATAACTATAGGTATGGCGTTTAAATACTGAAATTAGATTAAGGTCAGCAGCAGTGCAATTATGAGCAAATTCTTTAAGGGCCTATGGTTACACTATAAAGTAGCATGACAGTTCAGTGTGGGCTTAGTCTGCCTGGATTTAAAGATCAATCACTTTTTTTCTTTAGGCAAGTTATTTTTTTTTAAATGAAAGTATGTAAAAGTATATAAGATAGTGACTGACTTATGATTAAAGACTCAGTATATAACTGATATTTTCACTCTCAGAGGCCATAGCAACATCACAATAATTTATTATCATCAAATAGCAGAATTTTAGTGCACAGGAGGTGGGGAGATTAGAGATGATTGTAGTTCTATAGTTGAGGAAAGAATTCCAGAATCAGTAAGATAAGTTCAAGTATACATACTAGCAAAAGATAGAACTGAATTTCAAATACTGCTCAACTCAGTGTGCTTCTTGGCACTCTTCATTAAAGGGTAAGACCTTGTGTCTTCATACGGTTAGGCAAAAATTGTAGATGATAATTAGTATGTCATACATATGTTGATAGAATTGGATATGTTACCCTTTATTAATGTATATCAAGTAATACTCATGTTATCTACCAGAGACATGTTCAGATAATATTTAATAGTTGATTAGTAATAGTTTGTAGACTCTTCTATATTCAGTGGGAAACAAAACACCAAGACATCTTAAAACATTTTTCTTTACAGACCTCTCAGAATTTTTTTGTTTTAGTAGGTAAATTATAGTCAGGTTTTAAAATATTTTCTTGTTCTGTATGTTTAGAAACTTCAAACATTTTAGGCTGATGGCTAATATTTTAACATTTGCACACGTGCATGCAAAACACTGATAACATCGTGGAATATTACTTAATACTTGAGTCTCATGTTAAATATTTTCACCTGAAGAGCCCAGAGCATTTCATAAATATACATGATGTTAATCAAAACCTTCAATAAATTGTTGTATTTTTTTATTGTACCTGAAGATAAGTAGATTTGAGTTCTTACTGGATTTGTGTGTACCATACTTTTTAAGAGTTAGGTGATAAATTGAGCACTGATTTTTTTTTAATCATTTGCTATTAAAAACTATTGCCAAATAAAACATTTTAGAGTTTATGAGTGCATGAAGATGTTTTGCTTAGAAGATGACATAATTATTTGGGAGCTTCACCTTCTCTTCATTGGAATTATCATTCAGTTTTCCCATTTCTGAGTTCCATTAGCTTTAAAATTTATGTGATTTTTTGCAGTGGTACACTTTATTTAGTAAAATCATTTGGGCCTAGCTTATGAAAACAAGTGTTGATACTGTATGTTGTAAGAAGTTCATAGTGAATAATAACTTCACGCTGCTGTGGTCAGTACTTTTGCGACCTTGGTGCCTTGTTTTGCCCAAGTAGGTGAAAAAAATGGGATGAAAGCAACCATTCATCGGCACATTTACGGAGTCACTTTCTTACCTCACACATGTTTATCCCAGGCCCTCTGAGCACTCTTCCCCTGTTCCAAAATGGGCACACCTCGGCATAGCAGCCCAACGTGAGCCTCTGCTCCATGGAATGCCATGTCACACACTAGACACTTTGGCTTGACAGTCTCTCTCGCTCCCATCTTGGCCTCCTCCCCCCAGAGATTGCTGAGTCTCCCCAAGCAAAGGTGCATCTCTTTTTCCTTTATCCACATAATCAGCTTTTCCACAAGTTCCTGTCATTCTTGGTTTTCTCTCACGGCCTTTGTGGACTCCTCCCTTCAGCTTTCTTTCTTGGGGCTACACCTAGAGCACTCTCCCAGCGCTGCACACTGGAGCAGTTGTTCTTCAATGTGGTTTATGAGACTTGTTTTTATCTCAATTTTATTTTCAGTTGTTAAGGTAAATGCCCATTTGTTTAATTTCTGTCACTTGCGTAGTTCCCAGTGCAGTGAAAAGGAGATAGATCACACAAAGTAATAAATGCCTGTTAGCAAATTAAGTACTATGACAGCATTGTCTTGAAAGTTCATATTGTTTATAATACCTGTTTATAAAGAGGTTAATTATTTTGTGAGCAGTCATTAGAAATTATTTACCAAAAATTAAACTTTTTATGATTCAATACTGACATTTTTTTGTTGCAAAAGAAATCAAACCAGCATAAGATATATTAATAAAAAAAACCAGTTGGTTTGTAACATTACTTTTAGACAAAAAGCATTATCTGTTTTAATTAGTCTATTAGTACATTCTAATGGTTTTCTTCTACTCTATGAAACAACATTCTTTTCTCAAGGTCATAGATGTGTTACACATCAGAGATCTAGTTGAGAGCAGTTGCTTTTCAATTTTTGTTTAGTTGTAATAAATAAACTTAGATGACAAAACATACAAAACTCTAAACAAAATATAAAATTTCAAGTGGGTCAAACTTAACGATTTTGCCATCTACCAAAACTTAGCAATTGCATATGAAGCATTATATACCATTTCTATGTACAGGAAAAACTCCCCACACAGGGAAAACAGGAGTGGAATTTAGGGCACTGCTAACTGTTTCTGAAAAGAATAAAATACAATTATAACAATTTGCTGGTTAATTTCAGAGGCACAGAGAGCCCAATACCACTAAATACCACCAATTGAATCAATTTCTTTCATGGGGAATTGATTTATTTAATCTATACTCAAATGCATAAAAAATTATGTTCTGAATTAAGTATAGGAAATATTTCATCTAGGAATTTAGATGAAATTATTTTATCCAGAAAAAAAATGACTTTCCTTTGGGTATAAAGTGTTGTTTTAAATGTTAAACTCAGATAAAAATTTCTAAAATGTCTGTTAATTCTCTACTAAAGTACATCTGCTTTGGGCTAATTTAATATTTACCTGGAAATGAGAATTTTTTTTTAAGATTTATTTATGCATACAATCTGGGGTGTAGACCAGAGGTGTGGGGTGGTGAGAGGATTCACCTGAGACAGAGTGGGGAGCAGAACAGGCAGATCAACTGAAATACACTGCTGAGTGGAGCAGCAGGCAAGATGGGAGAGGTCTGCTATACCATGTGGGAAGCTCCCTGGCCAGAATCGAACGCCTGCTGCAGTGGCTGCTGATAGCTTCATAGTGTTGGGATTTAACCTGTTGTGCCACCAGGGAGGCCTGAGAATATGTTTTTGGGTATTTTCTTGGAATGTTGGATCTAACAACTATAAATCTGTAGTGATACAGTTTTCTCCCATCCCTCCTTTGATTATGTAATGTCTTCATGTTTTCAAATAATCTTAAAGTTTACAATTAAGAATTAATCATACTCAGTACAGACCTAAAATAATGTTGCAAAGTGGTCAAACTTTCCCTCCTAAAAAGACCCAATCAAAAAGGGGAAATAGTTTGTTGCTTTTTTGCTAAAATGAGAAGTTTCAGTTTAGAATAGGAAATTATTAAGATAAAATAATAAGATTACTTAGAAAGTTAGAAAATTTTTTTCATGTAACTCTTTTTACTAAGTACCCTTCAATTTTTGTGACTTTTTCACAATATACCTAATCCTGAGAAAACAGAAGAGTTTTTAAATAAAGGGGGAAATACTACAGAGATTTCTTAAAATTCTAATTCAGTTTCATGCTTTAGGTCCTCTAGGGGGATTTATTATGCAAACTAGCTGGCATAAGAGAAACATAGTACCATTTGAAAATGCCAGTTATGTGAGTACATATACATTTTGGTATAATAAAAATGAATTTGGCATTTGCTTGACTGGTCTTTTTAAAATCTATATATACATAGAATTTTAGGTAAGAATGGAAGAAAAAAACAAAATGAAGCTGTTTTCTTGTCACATTGTCTCCTACTTTCACTCTCCAAAAGTTAAGATTTCATTTCCATGTAATACTTCTATGGAGTAACATACATCATTCTGAAATGAGTTTTTGCTTCTCCTTTGGCTATTCCTCCATCATTACCTCCTTCATTCTTTTACCTTTTGACTGTCTTCCTCCTCATTATTGCTCATAAACACATTGAACAAAATGTTTTGGCTAGGCTGAGCGCATGACACATGCTACTCATACAGCAGCCATAACAGTAGCCATAAAATAGGTATGTTCCCTTTCCCAGAGGAACTTAAAGTCTAATAAGTAAAATACTTTAAATCACTATACAGGTAATTTTAATACATATTAAGAACTAAAAGATAAGGTGTACTATTATCAGTAATTATTCTGCATACTTATGGTGCACATTAGAGAGAAATTGTGCGTGTCTAATGAAAATTGAATCACTCTATGTCCCAGCCTAACAAATGATACTTTGGACATGTAACCGAATGTATGCATGCCTTAAAGTTTCTGTGCAATGAAAAAATAAAATAAACTTAGAGTTTGCAGCATTGATCAGGCCAACATATGTACTTATTTTGCAGGCAAACCTATGAATAGCCAGTGGCCCCCTAGTTCTCAATCTTCACATACTTGTAATTTCCTTGGATGTTGCTTTCATTCACTCCCATCCTCCATGTCTTTTAAGGCTATTAAAATCTCAATCCCAAACTCCCAAACCTGTTCCAAGGAACTGTAACTCAATTTAAGGTCTAACCTGAGCCTGGTTTTACTACAACCAAATATGATTTTGTAATTCTGCTAAATATGGAAAACCGTTTCCTGCTGTATCTGGTTCTCCCAGAGGAGAATCCGAGGAAGGCAGCAGTGAAATTTGGCTCCTGTTAACGATCTTTTCCTGTCACGCCGAACTTGTTTCCAAGCCCAGCTTCTCTCAATAGATTCTCTTCCTTCAGCAATGGCTCCTATCTCTTAGAGCACTCCCAAGGGCCAAATAATGGGCATGAGGTGACCCCAGAATGAGGCCATTGCTTTTAACTGGTGTTTCTCTATAGTAGTCCATTGTGGGATAGAATATTCTACTAGTTATATTATAAATTGTTTTCTCTATCTGATGGCAATTAAATTAAGGTACTTCTTTGTCTTGAAATGAAAAGACATAATCTGTGAGTGAAAGAAAAAAATTACTTTTGTCTATTATGCCACTCTATTTAGAAACTTTCTATGGGCATAAATACAAGTGTTGGAGTGTGTTTGTACACATGTATATACCCCTGTATATTTTGGCCTATTTTATAGATAAATACAAAAAATAATTCAGGAAAGACACATATCGAACTATTGGGAGTAAGATTATCTCTAGGGAATAGAAATAGAGGCTGAAGTAACAGGAGAGGCCTGAACTTGAGTCATCAGTGAATGATCTAAGCCAATTTACTATCTATGTAGAGGGTCAAAGTTACTATTAGGTGAGCTCACCCTAAAACCAGGTGATGGCACTCCATCAAACTATATGTCTTGAGTAGGTGGCAAAGGTATCTTTTCCCATGGAAGATGAGACAACTTTTTCCAGACAGGGTACAGGATCCTGGGCAGTAAACACTGCAGCTGTCCGTGACAGCACTTTTCTGGATTTCTTGATTGATTTACATTATTAGTGTATCATTTACTTTAATAATTGAAATGTTACAGATGGCAAAGCTTAAAAAGGAAACAAGAATACATATTTTCAGTTTTAATTAAATTATTAGTGGTTGAACAGATTCTTATGCCAGAATTTATAAGAGCAAAAATAAACAGTAAAGAAAAGGGAAGTTGTATCCTTACCCTTTACCTGTATAGACACTTTGATGAATAAATCCAGTGTGCTATTTATAATAAATTGCCACCCCTTATATTTGTTTGTGAATATATTACCTTTTATCACATGTCTCACTAGACTAATGCTTGGCATTAAGACCTTCTAGATGGCAGTTTTAGGATTTTCTGTGACATCTTCTTGTATCACTAAGGTTATTCGAGAATTGGCAAAATACAACTTTTTTGTTCATTGAACCTTATGGTACATTTGGATTCCATTTGAAAATTAAAGTAGTTTTGCAGTGTTGTAGAAATAGAGAAACTTGCTAAAAAGTGATGTTTGCAGTTTTCCTTAGGAAAAATAACTCACAGTCCAACACGAACTAATTTTTTGGTTTCATTTCCCAAACATAATCACCTGCCAAACACTTCACTAACATCTAAGCATGTGTGGGCCTGGCCTCACCAGAAATCAGTCTGGGGAGTGTTTCCTTCATCCCAGTCTCTGTCCCCTCTATTCCCTTCCTCAGCTTTTCCTAGGAAGGAACCTCTCATACAGTGTTTTGAGGTTCAGGCCTGAGAGAAACAGGAGGCTACAGCTTTATCCATCTCGGTACATGTTCAGGGAAACCCAAAATTTTTAAGATGCATCATGGCACCCATAATGGAAGTTTCAGGAAGATTAATTACATTACTTTTGAGAAAACCACATATTTGACATTCAAATAATTCCTCAGTACAACATAACAAATGCAGCGATGGCTCATCAAGACTAATCCGCTCTCAAACGGAGTTAGGCTATTGGTTCTTTCTCCTGGAGCCTCAAGCTCTGCTGCTGAGAAGCAGTGGTGTCCTAAAGATGCCAGAGGCCCATTAAAGTCCTCACCAAAGCCAAAGTACCGGCATGCACCTGTGTTCTAGACATAAACGCTAAGTCCATGCCCGCTAGTGTCAACATTCTTTTTGGGCTGTTTAATAACTGACCTCTGCAGAGAGGAGTCAAATGCTTACCAGCTCATTAAGATTTCTGGAGAGGGGGGAAAAAAAATGCTAGCACCTATAAAAATGATGTTGTCAAATTTTGACCAGTTATCTCCTTAATGTGTGACTGCAGAATTTCTCACTGAAGGATTTCAGAGGAGTCTTTTTACTTGCTGAACTGGAAGTGCCAGCAGCAGCCATAAGCAAATCCTGAATGGACCTTTTTATTTATTTTTTTTTTAAAGATTTATTTATTCATGCATACAAGTTGGGGTATAGGCCAGAGGCGAGGGGCGGCGAGAGGGTTCACCAGACACAGAGTGGGGAGCAGAACAGGCAGATCAACAGAAACACACTGCTGAGGGGAGCAGAGGGTGAGGCAGGAGAGGTCTGCCGTGCCATGTGGGAATCTCCCTGGCCAGGCGTCGACCTTGTGTCACTGCTGCAGACAGCTCCACGGCGCAGTGCTTAACCCGCTGCACCACCGGGGAGGCCCATGAATGGGCCTTTTTAACTGAACATTGATAAGAGAATCAAAATGCAGCCATTACAGTGTTTTACCAAGCTAGGTGGAAGGCAAGCGAGTGAGAAGAAATCAGGAGGGCTGAACAAGGTATAAGCAAGACACTTGGAGCCGGGAGTTGGGATGAGCTGGATGCTGGTGAGGCAAAATAGTGAGGACTCAGGCTTCCAGATGGCAGCGTTCAGGACCAAGGTCACAGCAGCGAGCAGCGTAGGGCTGGCACTGGCCATCGTTGGCATGGTTTGTCTGCTTTTTTCGTCCTATGAGGCTACTGCTGTTTTACAAAGTGTGAAAAGCTTATGGAACTCAAGTATAAGGAAGAGAAGAGCAATGGAGAAGAAGAGTTCATTTTCATTTAGTCTATTTTGGCTTTGATGCCGTGGGATAGTAGGGCTTCAGAATGTGTTTTGACTGAATTGTTTTTCTGTGTACAACTCATGACTGTCCAACTGATGAAACCCTGTTAGAACAAATGTGGTAATTGTTTGCTTCAGCTTTTGACAATGTTTAACATGGCTTTCTAAAGGTTTGAGAACACTGAAACATTACCTGCTAGAATAGTCACAAGCCAAACCCAGTCTTTGATATGAATTTGCTTTTTTTCCTGCTAACCAGTCTTCTAGTTATTAATTTCTTGCTGCTCAAATAGAATAAATGATATGAAGTTGAAATGGTAATTGAGCTTCATTGTGCATTTCTATTTAAGAAAATGACAGTGTGTTAGGTTGCCACACCAAGGAGGGAGAATGAATGTTAACAGATGTCTCCATGGTTTTCAAGTAACTTCTTGAGGGAAAGGTGATTTCAGCTTTGCCCATTTCAGCATGTTTTCAGGGAAGCCTAAACTTTTTTTTTTAACATATATTTTTATTGTTATTTATGTCTTTTACCTTTTGTATTCCCCTTGGGTAGCCCACCACCAATTCACCCGTGATCCATCTCCATGGTCCCTTGTGTTCTTTTCTATTCCATTTTCTGCCCTTTTCCTTCCCTCCCCACGCCTCCCCCCACACCCCCTGCCCCTGCTGATTGTCTCTCTCCTATTTGGTTTCCTTATATCGTCCTGTTATAAGTGAAACCATTCGATATTTTTCTCTTTCTTTCTGGCTTATTTCGCTGAGTATGATCCCCTCTAATTCCATCCATGTTGCTGCAAATTGCATGTGTTTATCTTCTTTGAATGCTGAATAGTATTCCATTGTGTATATGTACCACATCTTCTTGATCCAGTCATCTGTTTTTGGACATCTGGGTTGCTTCCATACCTTGGCTATTGTGAACAGTGCCGCAATGAACATACGGGTGCATGTATCCTTTCGGATTAGTGTTTTTGTGTCCTTTGGGTAAATTCCCAAAAGTGGGATTGCTGGGTCGTATGGAAGCTTCATGTTTAGCAGTTTGAGGAATTGCCATACAGCTTTCCATAGTGGTTGGACCAGTTCACATTCCCACCAGCAGTGTAGAAGAGTTCCTTTTTCTCCACATCCTTTCCAGCATTTGTTGTTGCCTGTATTTTTAATGTGTGCCATCCTCACAGGTGTGAGGTGGTATCTCATAGTGGTTTTAATTTGCATTTCCTTGATTATAGGTGATGTTGAGCATTTTTTTCATGATTCTGTTGGCCATTTGCTTTTCTTCTTTGGAGAAGTGCCTTTTGAGCTCTTCTGCCCATTTTTTGATTGGGTTATTGGCTTTGCAAAGCCATAATAATTAAAAAAGCATGGTACTGGAACAAAAACAGACAGAAAGACCAATGGAACTGAATAGAATACCCCGAATTAAAGCCACATATCTATGAACAACTAATCTTTGACAAAGGAGCAAAGAAAATGCAGTGGAACAAGGACAGTCTATTCAATAAATGGTGCTGGGAAAACTGGACAGCCACATGCAAAAAAATGAAGCTAGACTACTAC
>PVIJ01020201.1:0-21519 GCA_004024925.1 Scalopus aquaticus | reverse complement strand
TTTTGAGTTGACTTTTGTGCAGGGTGTGAGGTAGTAGTCTAGCTTCATTTTTTTGCATGTGGCTGTCCAGTTTTCCCAGCACCATTTATTGAATAGACTGTCCTTGTTCCACTGCATTTTCTTTGCTCCTTTGTCAAAGATTAGTTGTTCATAGATATGTGCCTTTAATTCTGGGTATTCTATTCGGTTCCATTGGTCTTTCTGTCTGTTTTTGTTCCGGTATCATGCTGTTTTAATTATTATGGCTTTGTAGTATAGTTTGAAATCAGGGAGTGAAATTCCTCTGTTTTCTTTCTTTTTATTTAGGAGGACTTTAGCTCTGCGAAGTTTTTTTGTGCTTCCATATGAATTTCATCAGTAGTCGATCTATTTCTTTGAAGAATGTCATTGAGATTTTTATTGGAATAGCATTGAATCTGTAAATTGCTTTGGGTAGGATTACCATTTTGATAATGTTAATCCTTCCAATACATGAGCAAGGGATGCCTGTCCATCTTCTTGTGTCTTCTATTTCTTTCAACAGCGTTTTACAGTTTTCTTTGTATAAGTCCTTTATGTCTTTTGTTAGATTTATTCCCAGATATTTGATTTTTTTGGTTTCGATTTTGAAGGGGATGGATCTCTTAATTTCTTCTTCTTCAGATTGGGTGTTTGCATAGAGGAATGCTACTGACTTTTGTGCATTGATTTTGTATCCTGCTACTTTACTGAACTGGTCTATAATTTTGAGTAGTTTTTCTATGGAGTTTTTAGGGTTTTGTATATATATTATCATATTGTCTGCAAATAGAGATAGTTTAATTTCTTCTTTTTCTATTTGGATTCCTTGAATGTCTTTCTCTTGTCTAATTGCTCTGACTAGGACTTCCAGTATTATATTGAAAAGTAATGGTGAGAGTGGACATCCTTGCCTTGTTCCTGATCTTAGGGGAAAGGCCTTCAGCTTCTCACCATTGAGGATAATATTGGCCGTGGATTTGTTGTATATGGCTTTTATTATGTTGAGGTATGTTCCTTCTATCCCAAGGATTTCAAGGGCTTTTGTCATAAATGGGTGTTGCACTTTGTCAAAAGCTTTCTCAGCATCTATTGATATGATCATATGGTCTTTATTTTTCTTTTTGTTGATGTGTTGGATTACATTGATTGATTTTCAGATGTTGAACCATCCTTGTGTTCCTGGAATAAATCCCACTTGGTCGTGGTGTATTATCTTATGGATGCATTGTTGGATCCTATTGGCCAAGATTTTGTTAAATATTTTTGCATAAGTATTCATTAGGGAGATTGGCTTAGGTACTTTCTTAACAAACGCATCTTAGTATCTGTTTTGGAAATTTTGGAATCTGAAAATGTGTCTCTTATGATTGTTCATAATTGTAAAATGTATCGATCACTTTTTTGTCTATCCAGTAGTCAAACCCCTTATTTGCTGTTTGAATCAGATTTCCCCCCTAGTAATCACACTGACGTCTATCAACCAACCAACTTACATCAAAGCCAACTCCAACCCCTCCACCAAGACCTTATTTCTAGGGAAGGCACATAGTAGGGAAGGCACATAGATTGTCGTATGGATCCACCTGTACCTATCTGGACCACGCCTCTGTCTGTAGTTTGCTAAGCTGGAAGAAGAACAGTCTGAAGCTGCTGGGACTCATCCTGGACAACACAGTAGCTGAAGCCTGCCTGAGAGTGAAGCCAATGCAAAGGAGAAAAGGCTATGAGCACCTAAACACAACTGTGCCTGAATGTATGTTTACTGGACTTTTCCATTATGTAAACCAACACAGTACATGACCTCTGTTGTTTAAGCTAGTTAAGCTTGGTGTCTTTCCCTTGCAATTCAAAGAGTCCTGACTGATATATCATAAGTCTGATATGGACACCAATAGGACCAAAAGCAAATGAAACTGATCAGAGCTTAGCAACATTCAGCTCACCACACTCACTCTTACACACACACACACACACACACACACACACACACACACACACAGCGTTAATTCTGGTGACCAGACCTGACTTAGTGACAAAACTTCATTAGTAGTTTTTAAGTCACTTCTAAAGCAAAATTGGTTGATTGGGAAAGAATACAGCTATTAAATATATCTATATACTATAAGCAAGGCCTAATTGCATTAGCTAAAATTATTTCTTCTTATTTCAATTTGCCACAACAGTTATATTTTCTCTTGCCCAAATCCCTCTAGAAATATCAATGGCTTCTTCCTAGGTATTGTACTGAAAGATTTCTCTGAAATCTTTCTCTTTTTTTCTGTTCAGCAATGATAAACAGGCAGAAGCCTCACTTCGGATGGCAGGAAATAATGCATCGCTCTGACCAGGTTGTCTTTTCATTACAAATATGATGATATGGTTAGGTGGGGTGGTTTCAAAGAGACAGGATGTTACCTTAAACATTTATAAAGCTGTGGTTAAAACAGTCTCTTTAAACTACCTTTTCAACCCTTGCAGCTTACATAAATATTTGGCTGTTGGTGACAGGCCTAATAAATCTGTTTAGAATGTTGCAGCAATATTTACTTACAAAGTAAAGGCATAAGCCCACTTTGGCCAACGATTTTAAAAAGGAAAGATGCGACTCTTTAGCACCTTGCATAAATATTTGCAAGACCTATAAATCCAAGATAACCCTGCCTCTTTCCTAAGGCTATTTACTGCTTCCTACTATGTTCCACTCAAACACCCCTTTTACTTATCTTTTGGCTTGGTTGACACTTACTTGAGATTTATTGGAAGACAGCAATGATTCTAGCCTACATTGGAGGAATTTTTAGAGTTTCTAATGGCCCAAACTTCTGCAAGATACTTTCAGGCTGGGGGAAGAACAAGATTTCTTCTGCCTCTAAAGCTTGTGAATCAGAACATGAGCATTTGGAGAATAAATCTCATTATGTCTGACCAGGACACACTCCTTGTTTGACCTTCCACATCCCAGGGGTTATAGAAAGTGCTTGAAATAAACGGAGAAAGGAAGCTGGCTCACCTGGCCACTGTTTGTCCTGGAGAAACAGAGATGACAAGTGCTTGGGTCAGTGCTGCTGTGCAAACTGTTATGAAGCAGAGATGCCATCTGACTTCTCCTTAGCGCTCTTCAAAAGCTGAGTTTCTCCTTGGAGAGATGACTCCCCAAGGGGAAAGATACCAGCAGTGGCAACCATCTCTTTAGGAAAGTCCAGCAATAAAATAACCCTTTGATTGCCTAATCCATTCCCTCACTGTTTTTGTCTGTTTTTTTTTTTTTAAGATGGTTGAATTTTAAAAAAACTTAAAAAGCTATTTCCTGTTTACCAAAGGGTGGATAAATAGACTGTAGAGAAGTCATCTCAAGCACAAATACCCAAGAATTCCAAAGTATTTGTCACATATTACACTTATGTTATTATGTTTAATTTCCAGTCAGTATTAACTAAACAAGGCTTTCCAATTTACAAGGAAATAGTGATTGACTTATAAAACTAGTATTTCAAGGTATCATGCAAACATTGCTTTTTTCCAGTCTCATAATGAGGCCTCCTCCTTTCTCTCTCTTTTCTCTTCCTGAGAAAGGAGAACAAAAGAATGTTGCTTTGGTATTTTCATTATCTACACGTGGAAGAAAGGACTTAAACAACTTTGATGTTCCTAGGAAGAAGGGAGATGATTTGGTATGAGAATTTATACCAGATGGTATTTAAAACAGACCCCTTTCTAAACCATATTGCGTTGTGCGGGCCTGTCCAGAAGCCCTCATTTCCTCTCTGGCAGTACCTGGTGTGAAATGAATCTCCTAGGAGAGCAGGACTGCTGTGCTTACTTCTGCTGCCAAGCTGCAGGAACTTGCCTGTGGAGGCACTGCCACCTGCTCATACCAGCTTGCCAAAAGTGACTCTACTAAGAGAAGGCCTTGCCAGTGACTGCCATTTGAGTCATAACATTTTCTTCTGTCTCTTGGAATAGTGGATGCTAACAACACTTTCTTGATGGGTTTCATTTATACCTAAGAGAATTGGGAAAGGTTTTACAGAAGAATCAGTAGTGAATTAGCAATGGACTGTAGTGCAGGATTATTAGTACTGTGGTGATGGGTGCAGAATGGTAACATATATTTGAAGAGGTATGAAACTGTACTCCTAAAACATGTACAGTGTTGTAAACCAATATTATAGCAATTTAAAAAATAAAATTTATAAATATATACATAAATAAAGGCATTAGTCAGGAGGGGCTAGGTGCTATAACAAGCATCCCCAGACATGCCACTAGGACTCTGAGTACACAAAATAAACAGAACCGAATCTTGTTCTCACAGAGACTGAAACTGAATAACACATTTCAGGGTTACACTGAATGTCTAAAATGTATAATCCTTTCTATCAAATGTTAGCTCTGGACTTTTTCCTTGTCCATTTCATTTTCCATAGAAAAGGCCCTGGATGAAGGGTGCTGTTTACATATAGAAAGAGGGAAAGAGGAAAAAAAAAACCTCAAGCAGCTCTATTTCCTGCCAATTAGCAGAAATATTTCCAGTCCTTCTTACCTGATTCTCCTTCAAATATCTCAGCCTATGGTGTTTAACCCTGACTGCACATTAAAATCACTGGGAACTTAAAAAATAGGGGAGATTTTAACTTAGTCTGAGAGTGGATGCTGGAAATGAGGTGGGTTTCTTTTTGTTTTTTAACTCTTTGGTGAGTATCATGGGCATCTTTGGATCTTTGGTGAATAATCATGGAGGTAGCATCCCTCTTGGGTTGATGGCAGCAGAGAAGCCAGTTTTTATTACACTGAATGCAAAGCATTAAGCTGAATGTACCCAGATGTCAGGGAACTGGAAACATATTTTTTTAAACTTTCTTCACCATAGACCTCTCTTTCTTTGAATCAACCAGAATTCATCATCTTCTATGTACTAAGCATGTGATGAAAGATGGGGAAATCAAAATAAATAGGTATATTCTCAACCCTGACCTCTAGTTCCTCACAGTATAGTTGAAGGGGGTAATACAAATAAACCCACAATTACTCTGTAATCAGAGAAAAAAGCATGTTACAAGAATATTCTTATCTGTTTTGTTCATTGAAGTGATCACAGAACTAGATAGTGCCTGACACAAAATGGTGCTCACCAAATATTTGTTGAATGGATAAATTTGAACATTTATGAAAAAGGATTGAAACTTTTATCAAATACATTGAAAACAGGCAAGAAACAGATTGGCAATTTGAAATAGACAACTAGGGCCTCCCTGGTGGTGCAGTGGTTAAGTGCCATGCTATGGAGTTGACCACAGCTGCGGTGTGAGTTCGATGCCCGGTCTGGGAGATTCCCACATGGCACAGCAGACCTCTCCTGCCTCGCCTGCTGCTCTCCTCAGCAGTGTATTTCCCTTGATCTGCCTGTTCTGCTCCTCACTCTGTCTCTGGTGAACACTCTTGCCGCCCCATGCCTCTGGCCTGTACCCCAGCTTGTATGCATAAATAAATCTTAAAAAAAAAAGTTAAAATAAATAAATAAAATAGACAACTATACAGAGACCCAAGCAGATAATTTACCAAACTGAAAATGGGAGTAATAATCATATGGAGAAAAGTTTAACTTAATTAGTAATCAAACAAATGTAAATTAAAATATAAATAAGTTAAATATTTCCTTCATTGAATAAAAGATAATATAAATAATTAAGGTGAAGGAACAGTAATGTAAGCATTCTTACACTTTGCTCTTGGCACTATAAATTAATAAAACCTTTCCTAGAAAGTAATTTGTAAATAGTATAAGGTCCATAAAAAATAGTCACACCATTTCTATGAATACATCCTAGGGAAATGACCAAGTATGAAAAAAAAATTGTATTTGTAAAGACACTTATTATATCATTATCTGTAATAAAAAAAAAAGTCAAATGTTTCCCAACAGGAAGTGGAGGAAACGGATTTTAGCTAATCTATTAAATGCATTATTATACAGTCATTTAAAAGTAATAGTAATTAAGTCTCTCTTAAAGGAGAAAAATGTCTTTGCCATTATATGAACAAAAAAGTAAGAAACAAAACTTTATGTACACTCACTTTAAAATAATTTTTGGATGATACAAGAGTAAAGGATACTTTTTTAAAAGATGTGATGAAAAACTTGCATATTAAGGAAAGAATTAAGCAAAAATTATAAGTTATAGTTAAAGCATAGACTTATGAGTGATTTCTTAAAAACTTTTCTAAGTAGTCTGATATTATTCAATCATTAAAATAATTTTAAATTTCTTTTTTTTAAGATTTATTTATTTATGTATACAAGCTGGGGTATAGGTCAGAGGTGTGGGGTGATGAGACAATTCACCAGAGACAGAGTGGGGAGCAGAACAGGCAGATCAGCTGAAGTACACTGCTGAAGGGAGCAGCGGTAGAGGCAGGAGAGGTCTGCGGCGCCGTGTGGGAATCTTGCTGGCTGGGGATCTAACTCGTGCTGCTGTGGCTCTGGATAGCTTCATAGTGTTGTGTTGCGCCACCAGGGAGGCCCAATTTTAAATTTCTTGTTCAACAACATCATTAACCACAAAACGCTATGAAAGTAATGAGAAAGGTGAATTGAGGGAACTCTCAGAAATTGATACTGAGATGCTGTTCAGGGAAGAATGCATTAGTCAGGAAAGGAAAATGCTGTAACAAATAAGCCCATCTCAGTGATTAACACATTTTCCCCCTTACTTGTAATTGAGTATTGGGCATGTGGTCTTTCATATGGTGATTCTGAGACCTGGAATTCTTTCATTTCAGTCTTCTGAGGACTTAAAACTTCCAGTGTTTCCAGGTAGATTTGAAATTGTTTGGTAAGGACAGAGGATGGTCTCTGTTACAATGAGTTACACAGTGGAGGGAGGAGAAACTGTCTTGCCAGGGAGAGACAAGTTAGGAGTTGTTGACTATTCTGTTTTGATACAAGTTGAAGCCTGAAAGAGCAAGGTGCCCTGAGACATACAGAATTTGAGGGTAGTGGCCGTGGTGTAGGAGGAGTCAGGGTGAGAGAGAGGGACTGAAAATGGAAATGGGACAGATCAGCCCAGAAGTTAAAAGGATATAAGTAATTAAACACACTCTTAACAAGAAAGGAAGAAAAAGTGAGACTTGCTTTAAAAGTTAGTACCTATAAGCTGAATATCTGGACCTACACTGTAAAGTAAGTGCAATTGTCTTTTCATCTTCTCACACCCTTGAGTGTCACCCCCACCCCTCTCAGACTCCCCATTCAAGTGGGGACACTGTCAGTCCCCCAGCAGAGACATCAAGAGTGGAAATGGCTCAATGTGCCAATTCACAAAGTGGAGTTTACGAACTTTGGTTAAATTAACGTCGTTCTCTCTGTATTGGGATAAATGATGACCCCCAAGAAGATATGTCCTGATCTAAAATCTAGAATCTGTGAATTTGGAAAAAGGATCTTGCAGATGTAAAGAATGTTGAGAGGAGGCCATCACCCTGGACAATCTGGAGGGATCCTAAGTCCAGTGACAAGTGTCTTTATAAGAGCTACAAAGGAGAAGACAGGTAGAAGAGGAGGAGGTGATATGACACCAGAGGCAGAGACCCCAGCAATTGGCCATGAGGTGAGATAAGCCGCCACCAGAAAGCAGAAGAGGCAAAGAACAGCCTCCATGAGGAGTGTGGCCCTGCTCACACCTCGTTTTCAGGCTTCTGACCTCTGAAACTGTGAAAAATTAATTTCTGTTGTTTTAAGCCACATCATTTAAGGTAATTTGTTACAACAACCATAGGAAATGAATATATGATCTGAAGGATATCAACTTATTGCCTGGTTGCAGTTATTTTGGATATTGTCAGCCCTTTGGGCCATCAACATCTTATTCAGCCCATGTTAAGAAATGTATTGCTAATGGGAGTGGTGGGGGGGACAGTGAGGTAAAGTATGGGAACTCTGTATTTTCTACTCAACTTTGCTATGAGCCTAAAAATGCTCTAAGAAATAAAGTCTAAGCACTTTTTAAAATCAACATCTTTTTTCCCCCTTCCAGTAATGTGAGTGATTCATAATGACAAATCTCATTTTGCAAACTACCTCTTGAGCAGATTTTTGCCATCTTTCCTTTTCCTTCTTAAAAATAAAAATCAAGGTTGATATTCAGATAAATAATATTTCTGGACTAAAATATAAAATTAAGAAGTCATTGACCTCACATTTCTTCTGAAATGTTTGTTCTGGACAACTGTGATAGCTGCCCCTCGGCTAATGTGGACTGGAAGGGAGAGGGTAATTCCTCCGCCTGTCTCTTGCAGACAACCCATGAAGGGGGTGAAAACGCCCAAGCATGGATGTCGCAAAGAAAGCATATTTCCCAATGGGCCATCATTTCCCGGGTTGCTGAGCAGAGTCTGAATTAATTCAGTGGTGACAAAACTTAAGTGTTTGGCATCCAAGGTGATGTTATACTCACCTAACTTGTAGTAAATCATGAATTTGGTTAGATTGGTTGCAATTCAAGACTAAGGAAAATTGGAGGGAAAAGTTGGTTGCTTTTGCTCACACCCAGGAGCACACAGACAGACATCAAATAGGAAAACCAGCTGTCATCATGTAGTGAAAATATTGAGATTAAAAAAATAATAATAGACCATGAGACATCACAAGGGAATTCTGCAAGGCTGTGTTAGCTGCAGTCAATGTCAACGGTCCGTTCAACGCCTGCTGAGTGAATCTCTCGTCTAAGTATTTCCATCCTCGATGAGGGAGATTCACTCCTAAATAATCTTTGAAACCTGCCCTGGCACAACCTCAGAACCCCTGACAACCCTCCCAAACCACACATATATACACCCAACTCCAGATCACCCTAACTGACAATTCTGACAACCACACACACACGCAAAATAGATTTCCTCATTTTGTTTCGTAAAGTGTAAAAGTGCTACATATTTCAGATGTGTTTCAGAGGTAGAATCTTCATAATACATTACAACCTTAAATTTAGAATGTATAGATAGAGAGAAAGAACATTACAGAAAAAAAAAAAGAATGAGAGGTACAAAGGCATGAAGGTAGGGAAATGGGCAGAATGTTTAAGCAGAGAGGAGGAGCAGAGATTTCATGTACTGGGAGTTAGTTATATCCAATGCCACCCCTTTGTCAATCAGTTAGCAATTACTAGAGTAACTCAATGTTGTATATTTATATGCACATATATGTATATGTATGCATGTATGTGTTTGTATGTATGTATATATACATATACATGGATATCTGAGCTATGTAGAAAGAAAGTGGGAAGATCAAGAGACATTTTTAAATGTGTAAAATACAGAGTTGCCATGTCAGTTGTGCACACCTAGTTAATATCACAAAGAGAAAGACGAGGCTGCTATGCTCACACAAAGTCATTGTGCAACAGAGTAAGCGAAATCCTCTCCTCTACACCGACCTCTACATCGTGTCATGGCAACCTGGTCATGTGGGATAGCTCTCTTAGAGCCTGGGGGACAGACAGGAAGATCTGGACCCCGGCTTCTTCACTCTCTAGCCAAGTGATCATTGTCAAAGCACATAACTTCCCTGAAGCTCAGTTTTCTCCTGAATAAATGGGAATGCTCTAATTGTACCAACCACAAGGGTCTGTCAAAAGGTTTCATGGAGCAGGAATAAAGTAAACCCAATGCCTGGCACATGGTAAGCAGTCAGCAAATGTTGGCTGCTCTTAGTACTATTACATGTTAGATAGTGGACAGTGTGCTCCGCCTCTCCCACGTGAGTAGTAAGACTTGCATGACCCATGAGGCGCCATAATAGAAAGCCCTTGTTGCTCACTCAGAATCCACTCTCTTCTTCACTCGCTGACCCTTTGTTTTATTCAATATAGCACTATGCCTAGATTAAACACACACACACACACACACACACCCTCTACCTTTCCCAACTTCCTTTGCAGCTAGGGGGTCCATCTCCTCATCCTCAGAACCTGCGATGTTTCCTTGATTGGAAAAAGAGATCTTTGCAGATATAAATAAGTGAAGGCCCTTGACTTGAGCTCATCCCGAATGATCAGGAAGGGTCCTGAGTCCAGTGACAAATGTCCTGATAAGACACACACCGGACAAGACAGACACTCAAGGAGGAGGGGATGTGGTAAGAGAGGCTGGAGTGAAGCAGCCACAAGTCAAGGAAAGCTGATGACCTCTGGACACTGTGGTGACTTCTCTGTTTTTCTCCAGAACTGTAAGGGAACACATTTCCTTTGTTTTCAACCACCCAGGTTGTGGTAACTTAATAGAGCAGCCACCGGGCCATGGTCTTGAATCCCTTGCAAATTGTCAATAAATTCTTCTTGACCCAAACAGGCATGTTCTCACATTAGAAACTTACAAACCTGGCTGCTCGCCCTTCCTGAGGGAGAAAAGGCCGTCTACACCGTGGCCATTCCCTGCGTGTTCCCTCCGCAGCCTCTGCAAACAGCTGTATCCCAGTGGCAGCTGCAGCCCTAGCCTACACAAGAGTAAAACTATTTGTAACCATCTGGAGGCCACAGCCAGATCCTCTTTGCTCTGAAATGTCTCTGAGCTTAGAAATCTAAACACATATTCCAGTTTGTCAAACTTCCTGAAGGGCTGGGATATATTAAATGGTTGCATAATACAGTTAAGTGACTGCACTGCCTACATCTCCCTCCGCCTCCACACTGAGACCCAGGTCAGGAGAGGAAGTGGGCGGCAGTGGCTGGGCTGGAGGGTGGAAAACAGGAGGCCAGGGAAGCAGGGTCAAGAATGGGCTCTGGGAAGAAAACCTGCTGCGCCACCTTCGTCAGCACTGCCAAGTGACCGCACCTGGCTGTGTGTCGGTGTCAGTCATGTATTCGAATCCAGGTTCTTCCTCTAGCCAGCTGTGCATCCCATCTGTAAGACATGTTTTCCTTCTTCACAACATGGGGCTCACAGCTACTCTCAGCTTGTGACAGTAGTGAAGTGGGCAAAGGTGTGAAAAGGTGCTCCGGGGGTGCCTGCCATGAGGAGCTACATATTACTAACAGAAACAGCTGGTGTTTAATTTTCCACAGAATTTGTGATAATAAAGGTACTAGACTTTTCCAACGTAGACGTCTATCAACAGAGCACCTGTTTCCTGTGGACAACTTGTTTAATCCCAAATTTTCAAGAACTTCCCTTTGTATTTCTTTTTTTACGTTTTAAACAGAACTGACCCAAAGCTTGTACCTTAAATTTCCTCCATTGCCTCACGCATGCCCACATGTCTGCTGCTAAGAGTTTTCTGTAGAATCCAGAGGAACAAGCAAATTATCTGTAAAAGGCAAGTAGATATTCCAGGCTCTGTAGGCACGTGTGGCCTCTGTCATGTGTTCTTATTTTTAGCTTGAGAGGGTTATGTGGGGTGGATTTAGCTCAGGGGGTATTGTTCGCTGCCCTCCAGTAGATAAAGGTTTAAAGAGAGTCAGTTTTTGAATGAGATTACCATCTGCATAATGGGGGCCTTGGGAGTATGTAAAAGAAAAAGATGTTTCACTCCTCCCCTCCCCTTTCTTCTCTCGTGTGTGTGTGTGTGTGTGTGTGTGTGTGTGTGTGTGAGAGAGAGAGAGAGAGAGAGAGAGAGAGAGAGAGAGAGAGAGAGAGAGAGAGAGAGAGAGAGAGAGAGAGAGAGAGAGAGAGAGAGAGAGAGAGAGAGTGTTTACAAATTGTGGGGACTGACAAAACTGAAATCTGCAAGGAGCTGAGGCCCAGAACCCAGGGCAGAATTCCTGTTACACTTCAAGCTCAAAGGCAGTCTGTAAGCAGAATTTTCTCTTTCTTGGGGGAAACTCAGTCTTTCTTTCTTAAGACTTTCAACTGATTGAATAAGGCCCATCTGTACTATGGAGAGTAATCTGCTTTACCCAAAGTCTACTCCTTTAAGTGTTAATCGCATCTAAAAAATACTTTCACAGCAACATCTAGATGGGCATTTGGCCAAATAATAAAGTAACAAGATCTAGCCAAGCTGATCACATGAAATTAACCATCACACCAATCATTCTATTATTTTTCTTTGGGCTTCCCAAATTAGTCACAGGTACTGTATAATTGTGACTGTGGCATTCTTTACCTGGGATGACAAAAGGGAACAATAGATTGATTATCCCCAATGGCAGATTGTAGCCACTAGAAATGCATATGACTACAAGAGATTAAAATGGAAAGAACAATAGCTAAAAAGGAAAGCTTACTTTTCTCCCATACACACACACACACACACACACACACACACACACACACACACATATATAATCCAGGAATGACCTAAGAGATCTATATTCTTTCTCTTTCTTGTTTTGTTCTTTGAAATATTCCCCTCCTCCCTCTTTGTGGTTATTGTCTCATAGTTTCATGCTAGCTGCAGTAGCTCCAGATATCACATGAGCTTTCAAAGTACAGAAAAACATAGTAAAAAATGAGTAGTTCCAGAGAAGTCTGTTTCCTTTCATCAGGAGAGCAAAGTTTACAGAAATGTCCCCAGAAGTCCCCACTCATTTCTTTGGATAGACCTGTCACATGGCCACCTTGAGCTGCAAAGGATGCTGGGTAAGCAACTACATTTTGGGGCTGGGACACTGCTGCTCCAAGCAGATTTGGATCTGGGTTCTGATACCAAGAAAGAGGGAGATGGAGCCTCTGGAAGAGTAACATAGTGTCTGCCACAGAGACAGTTTACAGTAATTTTTATTTGGATTTAAAGCGTGGTTCTTAATCCATTTACTCATTTTTTCAATAAACACACTTTCTGTATGATAGGTTCTTGACATCACACTGAATACAATAGAGCAGTTGCTCCCATGAAAATTAAGTTCATAGTAGTTAAGAAAATTAAGTCCACTTAGAAGGAACCACTCATTATGAGAGAGCTGTGCGGAAGAGTGGTACCCAGCTCACTCTTTAGGAAGAAGTGGATGAAAAGTAGGCGGTTTCAGAGAGGAAGTCATGGCAGAACAAAGCCTTAAAGAGTAAGAGACTGCCTGAATCTGAGAAGGAGAGGTGGAGTCTGAGGCAGAGAATGTTATTTAAAGCAGTCATGGCTCTTCAGAAAAACAGACACCTCTTCAAGTATTTATCACAGAGGGAATTTAAAACATGGGTTTGGCAGTATGGTGGAGATACTGAGAGCTAAACATATGGTGATGAGGCAGTGCAGAAGCTGGCATAAGCAGGTAGCCACCATCACCTCTGCTAGAGGGACAAAATGGGAACAGAAGCTGGAACCACAGTGGTCTTGTTTGGCAAGCATGGAAGTATGGAAGAGACATAGTTACCGCTGCAGGAACCACCCAATGCAGCAAGGAGAGAAATACTCTGACTTCTCTCTTCTGCCTAACTGACATTATTTCATTGGTGCCTCCCACTGGTTTAACCCAACCAGCTAGACATCTGAAGCAATGCAGTTTGCAAGGGTCAGTCATGCTGGATATAAACAGAGCAAGGAAAGGAATAGGATGGATTCCAGTCAAACAAACCCAGGGTCAGTAATGCATTTGGGGGGAAGATGCATTTTGGTTACCACCAATGTGCAAAATGAGAGCACACAGGAGACCATGTAATTTGGAATTCAAAGCAAGACTAACATCAGAAAGAGCTTACCTGCCACAACAAGGAGTTGGCTTCTGTGCCAGAGGTGCTAGGGAATCAATGAATGATTGGAAACAGAAGAATTATATAGTTCAATTTACTTGTCTAAAGGATCGTTCAGTGATTGTATCTGAAGTTCTGAGGATTAGTAATTCACAAAGATATGACTATGGAGAGCGGGGAATGTGACCAGCTTCTCTTTCCGCCTTCTCTGTTCCTCTACTGCGAGCAGACAGCATCACTTCTGGACACTTGTGTCATCTGTTGATATAACTTAGATCTTCGTTTACTTTAGCTCAACAAAACTGGAGCGGCAAACCTTTTCAAAGCAAAATATTTATTACTATTCTATACAATAGTTATAATAGTGTATTACTATATTGCTCACCTCATTAATGCTCATCCAAAGGAGCCTATATCCTTGCAATGTTTTTAGAGAGAGTCTTGCGCTATAGGTAGCCCCTTAAAGCTCCGTGGTCCTTCTGATTTGGTTTTCAACTTTTAAAATAAATCAGTGTTATTTGTCATTGGGTGTGGAGGTGGCAGTTGGAGACAGAACCTCAGATTAACTTGAAGTGTTGACACAATGTTATCACCGAGCCAAGATTTATGGTCCTAGATGAGACATTTAGAATTTCTCTCTTCCAACAACCTCTTTGACAGATGAGAAAAGTGAACCCACAAAGATAAAACAACTAGCCCAAGGATTTAAAATAGTGGAGATTGGGCTATAATCCTGACTCCCCAATTAGTTCTCCTTATACACTGGCTTCATTGCTAATAAGATGCAGCCATTTTCAGAAATACTACTTAGTATTTTTTTTCCTCAGGTGACCAAAATAATCTCATTTCACAAAGCCTTAAGCAGAAAAGAGGATTTACTTGCTCAGGAAAAGTTTAGGGGAAAATATCATTTGGGGCACTGTCAGTCTAGGGGCTCCCTGTTGTGATCAGGATTCAGTCATTTTCTGTTTCTTGGATCTGCTTTCCTCAGCAGCTTTCTAACAAGTAGATTTCTCCCATGATGGGGTAAAGGGGTGACCACAAGTCCAGATTCTTAGAGCTCAGTATCCCTAATGGAAAGAATGTATCTGTCTCCCACTGATATCCATGGAAGACTAGGGATTGAATTTTATTGGACTAGCTTGGGTCATGTGCCCATCCTTGAACCAATCATTGTAGCAGAGGAGAAAAGAATGCTCTGATTGGCTAGGTCTGATTCCTAAGTCTTGACTAGAGTCAGGGGTTGGCCCCGCACCTCCATTGCCAATTTATAGATTTGGAAGAGTTGGAATTCTTGAAGGAAAATCAAAGTTCCATCAACCCAAGAAGGGAGAATTAGTGCTGAGCAGGCACAAATAACTGAGATGGACTCTAGATGCTGAGACTTATGTCAGATAACAGAGTGAATTTTTAGGTGACTTTGTTGAGCTTTTTCTGTTGACCATTACCCTGTTTTAGGAAATAACTCCCTTTCAATAAAATGAACTCCTCCTGTGCAAAGTACATGGCTTCACTGTAGAACTAAGAGAAACCAATGGTTTCTGTGACTGAGTCTGTGGAAAGCTGGTGATGCGGGTAGAGGAAATAAGTCTTCACCTTGCACTCCACCCCCTCACGGGGAATGGGTCACTTCTGTGTGTTGAGCAATTCTCTGGGAAACACAAAGAGCCCTTGCTCGGCCTCTGCTTCAGGGGCAGTCACTCTAAGCTTCTCAGTCATTGCAATTTCTGAGTTGGATCTTCCTGGAAAGATGGAAGAATTGTCTTTAACAAACCAAGCATCTAGTAGGTAAGGTACTGAGGGATGAGGCAGGAGCTTCAGATAAGGTAAATGCGTCTGCTGAGAACTTCCCCCTAGAGAAACAGGAGTTCCAGTCTGAGAATGCAAATGAAGAAGCAAGGAGCCTTCCAGTGCCATTGTATATTGGGAGGGTGGGGTTGCTTCAATGGACTTTTCATGCTCTGAAAAATAAACAAAAGCAAGATAATTCTAGTAAGCAAAAATATAGAGGATTTACTCCACTGTAATTTAAGTATCACTGCTCCTTTTCACTGCCTCTGTTCTTTTACTTCAAAAAATGCATAAAGAATAGCTGTGGAGGTTTCATGGAGCATTGCCTTGAAGCCACTATCTACCCTCAGGGAGCAAAGATAAATGCACAACTTCATGAGCATGATCCCAAAGGCAGAGATGTTTTTTTTTTTCTTAACTGAAATACATGTATGTTTAAGGGCAAATGAGAATCTGTGAAGAAATACATAACTTTTATTAAAAGCTGGTAAAGAATAACTTTCACAAAGAGAATTCTTATGAAAAAAAAAAGATGAATACCATAACAGGAAAATGGGCTGGAGGGCATGAATAGCAAGTTAATAAAAGAAAAACAAAGGGACAATACACACATGCAAAATAATTTATCTTATTAGCAATTAAAGAAATGCAAATTAAAACTATTCTTACACTAGCTGATTAGCAGAAGAAAAGATGGGCAGTACCCAGAGTTAGACATTGGTATAACAGACAGGAATGAAGATTGATACTTGGAGGGGCCAGATGTTGGGAAGGTTGTTTAGGCAACAACCATCTCAAGAAGCCACAAACATGCCCAACCTAGACTCCACACCTCTGGGAATTTATCCTAAGGAAGTAAGTTAGGAATCTGCACAAAAGATGTAGCTCAGGCTGTTTATGAGCTACTGGAAACAACCACAGTACCCAAATACAGGAAGATTATTAAACATATTATGACATAGTCATTGTATGTATCATGTACTGGGGAAGAAGCTAAATTTTATAAAAAGAAGTTTGTACCATCTTTTCCTTTATACATAAAGGATTTGAAGCTAAGAAAATGTTAACAGTGGTTTTCTTTTGCCTTGTCCTTTTGTAGTTTCTAATTTATATTAAATGAACACAAATAAAAATTATAACTTTAAAAAAGAAAGAAAAGACTCAGGAATGCTAAACTGACTAGTTTAACAGGGACCATTCCTTAGGCATTCGTCTCAGGCCTGGGGAGGGAAGACAAGGAGGGAGAGTTTGTCTGGGGTGTCTCTACAAATGTGCGGGGAAGATAAAACTGAATTACCCATTTGCCCTCCACAGCGAGGCTTCTGATTACATGGTGGGTGTCTGTGCCTGGCCCCCCTAGGGCTTGAGAGAACCCCTGCAGCAACCATCAGCCAGTTTGGTTAATACAGAGTCTTTTGATCTTTATTCCTAGACAGTGATTCCAAGGCTTGGCAAAGGCTCCCTCATCGATGTGAAGAAGGAAAAGAATCCTTCGCATACATTACAGTAAGCTCCCCTTTTATTTTAGAAATACAATGTTTCTTGAATCCCCTACTATCTTTGCACATGATATTAATCAGCTTTTACGGAAGAAGGAAAAAAACGAAGGAAAGACAAAGGGAATTCGGTTGGCTCAATTTGTCTCTAGATCCCATCTTGTGTATGTTTAAATCTGTTGCTTCTGGATTCTAAAACCCCTTGATAAAATTCTGTTTTGATATCACTATACTTTTCGGGGAAAGAGGCTCAGACCTGGTCAGACCCTTTCATCTCTAACTGATAAAGTTGTATGTTTAGATTTAGTTATACTGAATCCGTTTCAACATATTATTCCCCCTGACCCCTGAACAACAGGTTCTCCCTTTCCCCCTCCCCTAGACCCTCTTTAAAAGATGTGAATTTAAAAGAAGTGAATGGGAGCTCTGAGATGGAAAGATAGGAAAAAAATATTTGAATGTTGGGCCTCCCTGGTGTCACAATGGGTTAAGTGCAGCACTGTGGAGCTGTCCGCGGCTGCTGCTCGAGTTCGATGCCAGGCCAGGGAGATTCCTACATGGCGCAGCAGACCTCTCCTGCCTCACCCACTGCTCACCTCAGCAGTATATTTCCATCGATCTGCCTGTTCTGCTCCCCACTCTGTCTCTGGTGAACCCTCTCACTGCCCCACATCTCTGGCCTGGACCCCAGCTTGTATGCAAAAATAAATAAATCTTTAAAAAAATTTTTGAAGTTCTAGGAGTATGTGGAACTGATATATTTTCAAATGCTTCTAACCTTCCCAAACCCTCCACTCTAAGCTAGCTCATCTCATCTCATCTGATTTCATTTTGTTTCATTCTTCAATGAACGGAGGGCTAGACCCTTCATTGTTCTGAGCACGCCTCATCTGGATGGAATTGCAGTGTTTTCCTCTCCCACCTGATGGATAATTTCCTGCATTACACATTGCAAGACAATCTGGTGCACACGCCTTGCTCCTGCTGAGCCAAAACCCTGCATAACTCTTCAGTCCTTCACAGGAGGATCCAGCTCAGAAGCTGCCATGACTCAGAAGAGGATGAATGTTTCCTTTGGTCTTGTCTTTCTTTTTTTTTTTTCCTTTTAGTCTCTGTATATACGTCTTGTACTTTGTCTGTAGCTATTAGGTCTTGTGGGTTAAATTCTGTTCCAGAAATTAGGGGCTACGCCTTCTTGCCCATCCACTACTCTAGTGATTTTCTCAGTGATGCCAAAAAGGTCAGAGAGTCGATGCTCTTTCTTCCCCATCTGTTTATAATAAGACCTAGAACCCCTTTGGATTGGATGACTTTTGTGTATGGAGAGCTTGGAAATTCCTGAAGGAAACTTGTTCCCCAAAAGTCTTTTCATAGTTGGCAGACCTGCAACTAGGAAAGCTGATGTGGTAATTAGTTCACCTCCCAGTTCTAAAAGTGAGTTTTGTGATGCTCACTCATGTAATAAAACGTTTGCTTCCAATGATAGTGTTTTCCCCTTGGAAAAAACTGGACTCGGGAGTAGGGAAAGGAGACATCCAAACTCCATAAGGAATTTCTGGATTGTAGTGATGGTTTTGATAGTGTGCAAATGGGGCTTCAAAGTTGGACAAAGACAGTGCCCAAATTGTTTACCGGTTACTATTTTGGTTCTGCACCCGTGCGCACAATTGCAAGACTACTCAGACTTAGGGAACAATAACAATGGGATTTATTTAACAAACAGGGAAAAGCAAAGAATTACTGAAGTCAACATACGGCCGTTTACCTTACTTAAAGCAATGTCCAGTCCATTAAGTCCCAGAAAAGTAACAAAGGTGTCCCGCCACTGCTGACATGGAGCTCCTCTTCCAAATAGGCCACGTTTCCAAAATGATGTCTTCCTTCTTCTGAAGACGTGCAACAGCCAGAGTGTAGGCCAGGTTCCAACTCACAAGGACAACACAACACAACTGGAGATGCTCCCAGAACTGCCATGGTGCCCCAGCACAGCACCAGGCCAACAACACTGCAAACAGCAACTACAGCGGCCAGACGGCCCAACAGACTGCACTCACGCATTTTAGGAAGGCACCCACTTCGGGCCTCTGCCTTTTTCCTTCAGCTGCAGTAAAGACAAAACTGGGAGTAGTTTCCATCGCTTGGCTACTTGCAAAGCCTCCAACGTCGCTGGCCCCAAAGTTACTGAAGATTCCAAAGACGCTCAATCTATATCCCGGCAGCTCAAAACTTCTGGTGTCTGGTTTCCAAACTCTCAATCTTGGTGGCTACATTTTCTGCCGCTTCTTTTCCTACATCATGGCGGTTGCTTCTTCTATTCCTTCAGCATGGCAACCTCCTCTTCCATTCCTACATCATGGCGACTGATTCTTCTTATCCTACATTAGGACGACTGCTTCCTCTATTGCTTCAGCATGGCGACTGCCTCTTTCATTCCTACTTTATTGCGACTGAATTCCCCTTCTCCTTCAGTCCCTTTTATATCTCATCAGACTCTCCACCCCAAACTGCAAACTTAGCATTTTCCCTGGGGCAATTCATTCTGATCAGCAAACCCCCTCCACTACTTTTACGGGACTTTGGACTCAGTGTGGTTACAGTTTCACATGTCAAAACTTATCATAGTTGACACTTTAAATATGTATGACCTATTGTTATGTCAATTATATCTACTTCTAAGCAAAATCCCCTCTTTTGTGCCAATGATTAAGGCTAGATTAGGTGGACCCTGACATGAAGTTTATGCTTTACTAGGGACACAGAATGCCCCTAGGAGCCAGTGAGCTTCTACTTTAGTTTTAACTCCCTTTGGGAGAGCTATGCCTCTTCCCATTCCTGAGGTTCTAGAAGGCTGTTCTCCCAACACTCACCCCTTGACCACAGAAGTAAGCAGCAGCGATAACAATCTCAAACCTCTCCAGTGGCCACAGCAACGGGTCCAGCAGTAAGCACTGACCAAACAAGAACCAATTAGGGGCCTTCCTTGGCATTGTTTATGTGTATGCTAGAGAGAAAACCTCCTGTTTGTTCCCTCTGGAAACTTTTATTGCAGTAAGTATAATTGAAGTTGTTGGAGACTATGTTCCTCTTCACTCTGTCTTCTGCCTGAGGCAGAATTTCAGTCATTCTGGTGGAAACTGAGGCTCTGATACAAAGAGAAGTAGAGGCAAACAGTGAAGACAGAGATGGAGAGAAGGAGGACGGGAGTAAATAACATCATTGAATTTTAGAAGATTCTCAGGCCCTCTTGACCTCTGAATTTCTTAATTATATGAACCAATGTATTTCCTTCGTTATTTAAGGTGGTTGTGCTTACATTTCTTTCATTAACTGAGAAGTGCCCACACATACAGGTAATATTCTTTTCCCTTTTGTTAACTATTGAAATTATACGAAAATTTTCTTTTAATAATAATCATTATACTTGTGTTATAATTCTTCAAATACTCATAGTGCAAATAGTTTCTATTTACTTTTAGGTAAGTAGAATTCAGTAGCACTAAAGGGAAAAAAATCAGAATTAAAAGATTAAACTATCTTCTCTGTTGTCATCAAAAAATAACCAAAAGGGCAGAGACTTGAGTCAGTTATAACTAGAGAAATCCACTGGGCCTTACTGTAAATGACTCCACTTGGGCAACATGAAAGACTAATCAGGATCAGTACAAATTGGATCAATGTCCCAGAATTTCCCTTTTTTTCCCTCTTAGATAGTGTTTATTTTTTAATAAACCCTTCAAGTTCCAAGAATATTAAGGGTTTTATTATTTTTTAACAGAGATTTTATTTATTTTTGTTATTCATATCTTTTACATTATTGTGTGTTCCCCATAAGTTACCCACCACCTGTTCAACTGTGGAGCTATCACCATAGTCCTCCATGCTCCCCTCCTCCTCCTCTTGAGCCCTACCCCTCCCCTCCTACCCTGCTGAATGTCGCTTTCTTATTTGGCTCCCCTATATTCCTATTATAAGTGAAACCATTCGATAATTTTTCTTTCTGGCTTATTTCACTGATCATGATCAGTCCATCCATGTTGCTGCGAATTGCATGTGTTTGTCTTTTTTGAATGCTGAATAGTATGAACATTGTGTATATGTACCACATCTTCTTGATCCAGTCATCTACTTTTGGGCATCTGGGTTGTTTCCATACCTTAGCTATTGTAAACAGTGCTGCAATAAACATGCGGGTGCCTGTATCCTTTCTGATTAGTGTTTGTGTCCTTTGGGTATATTTCCAGTAGTGGTATTGCTGGGTCATATGGAAGTTCCATTTCTAGCAGTTTGAGGAAATGCCATACAGATTTCCATAGTGGTTGGATCAATTTGCATTCCCACCAGCAGTGTAGTAGAGTTCCTTTTTCTCCACATCCTCGCCAACATTTGTTGTTGCCTGTGAAATCCCCTATATTCCTATTATAAGTGAAACCATTCGATATTTTTCTCTTTCTTTCTGGCTTATTTCACTGAGTATGATCCCCTCTAATTCCATCCATGTCGCTGCAAATTGCATGTGTTTATCTTCTTTCCATGATGAATAGTATTCCATTGTGTATATGTACCACATCTTCTTGATCCAGTCATCTATTTTTGGACATCTGGGTTGCTTCCATAC
>PVIJ01020200.1:0-21521 GCA_004024925.1 Scalopus aquaticus | reverse complement strand
CTTGAAAGACACATCCCTCAAAGCAAAGGAAGTAAAAGACAATATAAACAGATGGGATTATATCAAAATAAAAAGCTTCTGTACAGCAAAAGAGACATTAACCAAAACTAACAGACACCCTACCAACTGGGAAAAGATCTTTGCACACAATACATCTGATAAAGGACTGATAACATGGGATCTTTCATACAAACTGAAATAGTGAGAGCATGAAATACAGAACCACCAATGTCTTTCTGCAGTCTCTTGTTTTAAAAGAAGCAGTTGGCAAATTGCAAAGGGAAATCTTGGACCCTAGAGACTTGCACAAGTAAGATCAGTGACTGCCCAGTGACTGACCCTCCATTGAACTCCCAGATAGGAGGTGACTCCCCTCTAATCTTGGAAGGACTCAGAGATGCACTAGGCAAGGTTCTTGGTCTTCTCCTCCTCCTCCACTCCTTTACTCCCTAAAGCACAGACTCAGCCAAGTCCCCTTTTGTGCTCTCAGAACTTTCCTCCATCTCGTAGGGATTCATAGTCATCACTGTCCTGTGGCTGCCTCAGAACTGTGAGACTCCCTCGAACCACAGCCTCAGGATGATGCACATGCATAGGGGTCTCTGAGTAGACGGTGTTGAAAGATGGACCACATGAGCCATTTGGCAGACTTGTGTGCACATCACTCTATGTGATGTGAACAAGTGAATATGCCACCTCTCACCTTCATCTTATGGCAGAAATCACTGAGAAGAGGAATCCACTGAGGGAAGCCAACACACGTGGATCCGAATGAAAGTCTCTAATCAAAGCACTTGTGCCACATTTAGAGCTCCTGGAAATTACACCACACGGTTAGTTCCTTCACACGAAATGCACTTTGCAAGCCACTTGATTTAACTCTCCCACATATTCAATAACGGTTTCTAGTTTTCATCCTCCATGGGGACCTCCAGAATCATTTTTTCTATTTACTTTTCCTCAACATGGCACCTTTATATGGGAAAGTTGAACTAGTGAGGCTGTAAATCCTAATAATATTTCATATCTCAGATAGAGAAGTAGAGGGAAATATTTCATAAATGCATTCATTTTCTTCCCAGTGGCAGATTGCATGAAGTCAGAGGGGTCAACTCATCAAAGCAAATAAGAGCTGTCAAACATCACAGGCCTGGAGAACATCTCCCTCCAGAAGGCTGCTCTGTATGCGCCAGAGTAGACAGTGCTCCTGGGCAGCCAGAGCTGCGCCCTCCTGGGATGAAGCCATTTACAGACTGAATTGTGTCCCTTCAAATCCATAGTTGGAATCCTAACCCTACTACCTCAGAATGTGACTGCATTAAAATAGTGTCTTTAAAGAAAGGGGCTAAGGCTAAATGAGGGCACTGGGGTCAGTCCTAATCCAAGATGACTGGTGCCTTTAGAAGACAAGGAGTTCAGGACACAGGCACACAGAGAGACAACCACAAGGGGACACAGAGAGAAGCTAACCATCTATAGCCAGAGTCAGGCATCGGAAGAAACTACTCTGTCGACACCTTCATCTCGGATTCTCAGCCCCAGTGTGAGACAATATATTAATTTCTCTTTTCTGATAGAAGCCTCTCCATCTGTGGTACTTCATTATGGAAGCCCAGGCACAGTCCTTGTTGCAGAGTGTCCAGTGGAATGACTGTCGCCCAGCATCCTGGATCCCATCAGCTTTTGGGTTATAATCTTTAACCATATTTGGAGACTTTTTGTGTGTTAGGTAGGATCCCCCTAGGGAAATGCTTGCATTTCACTTTCAATTCATATACCCACCCCCGAAAATTTAGAGTGATAAAACATTCAACATTCTTGCCAGTATATTTTCATTTGTTTGTTTTACAAAGTCTATGAAATTAGGACAAAGAAAGTTTCAGTCTTAACCTTAAAAATCTTAGGAATGAAATCAGAAATGTTTTCAACTAATATAGCTGTAATTTACATAAATATTTAAAGTCAAGGTTTTTGTTCTATTTCTTAATGGTTTGTTTTTTGTTTTTTTTCAAGCCAGGCATTATTGAAGATAGAGTGGGTGAGTGCCCAATGGTTGTTTAGATGATGGTGAGGTGTGATGGCCATAACCCTCTTTTCTCAGGTCTTCCCACTGAACTCACATCATTACTGATTCATGAAAACTCTGCCATGAAACCACCAGCATTTCAGGAAAGAAATTTATTCTCTTACCTGATAATAAATCAGTTTTTCTAAAAATCATCTTCAAGGAGTATTTATTAAGAACCTGGAAGATTGGGAGACTCTGGTAACTCACAGAAGCAGTGAACTCACTGGACTCCAGTGAGTATACCTCTCTCCATGCCTAAGGCTGTGATCCTTCTGGATTTGATTCCTTTGGATCCCTTCTCTGATACTATGTAATGTCAATCAAAGAAAGAAATAACTGGTTCTTTAAAACTTAAGTGAGTTTATTCAGAAATAGCAGAGGAATTGCAACGCAGGACTTTCAAGCTATAGCAGATGCAAGACAAAACTGAAGAGACAATGATAAAATTGTTTTCATAGTCTCTAGAAAAAAATTGGGGAGGACAGTTTAAATTAAAGTTCACCAAAGGAAAGCAAGAGATCAATTTTGTGACAACTTTTCATTCACTGAGTGGCTCCTAGACAAGGAGGAAAATTTCATCTTTCCTAGTGAGGTATGTAAAAAAGGTACTTCTGTCGAATTTTGTAAAATACGTGTGAGCTCCAATTGGTCCTCCGTTTCTTTTTAAATAAGGCTTCCTTTTGTTCATTTCCACATTAAGCAATTTGGAACTATCTCAAAGTGATGAAATTTTTCTTTCATGTTTTCCTGGAGATTTATATTCTTAGCTTTTGTATTAAAATCGACATTTTTAAATTATATTAAAGAATTTCTAGCTAAATTTTATATATGGTGTGAGGTAAGCACCACGTTCACTTTTCATAAAGACTATCCACTCCCTGTTGACTTTTCTTCACCCCTGATTTCCCTCCTATGTGGAAGATAAGGGAGCAAAGCAAAAAAACAAACAAAAGAAAACAAAAGCAAACTGAGGTATAGGAGACAAATTGGTGGTCAGCAGGGAGGCAGGAAATTGGAGGATGGGTGTGAATAAAGTCGCTCAGTTACGTGGCAAACTAGATGATATGAGTTCGTGGATAGAGATGTGAAGTTATAATGTGGTACATTTGAAATTTATATATTATAAACCATTGTTAACTCAAAAACAAGTTAATTAACAGATATTTCCAGATTTTATTTTACGTTCTGTTCTAATTTTCTATCCTTACTCCAATACCACACCATCTTGATTGCTAGAGATTCATAAGTCTTGGGATACAATTTTGAGTTTTTATAGGTTGTTTGATTATTCCTGGTCTGTTGAATTTCCATATAATTTTAGAAAAAGCTTGTTGATTTCTACAAAAATGCCTGCTGGGATTCTGATTGGAATGTCATTAAATTTATAGATCAATTTCAGACAATTGACTTTTTGAGACAATGAGTCTTTCAAGCCATTAATTTAAACCTTTATATTCTGAGTAATGCTTGTACCACATGTTTTGTTAAAATTTTCATTAAGGATTTTATATTTTGATGTACTTACAAATCATAGAGTACTTTAAATCTCATCTTAAAATATTTACTTCTAATACAGAAGTGCAACTTACTTTGTTTTTTAACTTTCTACTTATGACTTTGATAAAATCGACATTTAAGTTTAAGTAATTATTTTTGTAGGTTCATTAATATTTTCTACATGCAAGGTCATATTTTATTTCTTCTTTTCTATTTGCTTGCTTTTCGTTTCTTACGTTTGTCTGATTAGACCTGTTATAATGTCCAGTATCACAATGAATAGGATTGTCAACAGAGATATCCTTCCATTACTTCACATCTGAGAAGGAACGTTTAATTATCTCACCTTTACATCCCTTCCCCTTCCATTTTCTTCTTAACTTTCTTTTGAATAGATTATATTTCATGATGCTAGTTCCCTCTTTTTTCTTGGTAGTTATACAGTATTTTTCATTGTTTAGAAGTTATATTTATCAACTACTAAAAGTTTCACTGGCTTATAAAAATAATGACACAGTGCACTTTTATTATTTTCAAATACTCAAAAGTCTTAAGAACACTTTGCCCTCATTTACTCTTATTTACTTTACATGGTATTGAACCATGGTCGTGTCCTTTAATTCTGTATACACTTAAATTCCCTTGGTGAATTATCATTATTTTATATAGTCAGTATTACCAACATAATTACCTTTGCCTGGTCTTCATTCCTTACTGCATTTCAGTTTTTCTGTCTAGGTAATTTCTTTCTATCTACCCAATAATATTTCGATTGAGATACACAAAGGACAATTTGTCTTGGTTTTGTTTGCCTGAAATGTCTAGATATAGTTTCTAATGTTGAATTTCCAATAGGATTGGTATCAGCTCATTTTAAAATTTTTGGTAATATTTGCCAGTGAATCCATCTACGCCTAGGATTTTCATTGTGGAAAGTTTTAAATCTGATGCAATCACTTGACTTACTACAGATCTATGAAGATTTTTAGTTTCTTCTTAGTGTCAGTCTTGATAGTTTGCATCATTCTTCTTCATTTAATTTAAATAACTTAATCTCTTACTATATAGTATATAGTAGACAAATTATTCCCTTGTCATCATTTTTATTTCTGTAAGGTCTACAGCATTGTTCCTTTTTTGTAGCAAATTATAGCAATGTGAGTCTTGTTTATTTTTTAGGAGGTTTATAGGAAGGTTTGTCAATTTTGTTGAACAGCTTTATTGTTAATTTTTAATTTTTTAATTTTTTTCTAATTTTTATTTCATTTATTTATGCCCTAATCTTTTAACATTTTTATTGCATAATAATAGGAATGTAATATTATTTAGCTTCAGATATACAACATAATAATTCAATATTTGTATACATTGCAAAAATGATCACCACAATAATTCTAGTTACCAATCTTCACCACTCAAAATTAACTAAATGTATGTGTGCCATTCTCATATGTTTGAGGCGGTATTGATTTGATATTGATTGATCATTGTAGTTTTGATTTGTATTTCCTTAATGATAAGTGATGAGCATTTTTTCATGTGCCTGTTGACCAGATGCATAATCAATAGGCTTATGTTGTTCCTTATTTTTCATTCACCACCACTTAATTCGATTGTGATATAAAAAAATTTTTACTTCTGTATACCTCTATTTCCTCCCCTCCCTATTTGTGCAATTATCATGGTGGAAAATGTCTGATAATTTTATCAAGCACTGGATATTGTACATAAAAATGTACTGAGGCAATGTTAGACCACTGATACAGTTCATTCTTCAAAGTCAATTAAATTTGGCATCTGGGAGCATGAGATAATTTGCAAGTGCTCTTCAGTTTCTAAATGGACTTCTGTTTTTTAGCCATACTTTTTCCTTGAGGATTGAATTAGAGTTAGTCTCTGTGGGATTTTGTCTGACACTTCATACTTTCTTTGCCATCTTTGCTACTTAATTCTCCTTTTCTACTCCCTACTGGGTTTTCCTGACTTTTTTTTCCTGAATGGACTCATTTCCCTGTTTTGCATGGCATTTGATAGTGAACTAGTATTTGCTAATCTTCTCCTAAGGAAATTTGAGAGTCAAGTGCTTCAATCCAGAGAGAATTTTTTAATTCTTCTGGCATCCACTGGGCAAGACAAAGTTGGGAGCACTTTAGCTTTCTTCATTTATTCAACTTTAATGTGCAAGCCCTTGATTCACAACTGCCACTTGGTGACAGGTTGAATAATTCCTTTTAACCATGAATACTGGATAATGTCTCTCACTTCCCTGAAATAAAATCTGTAAATTATTAACATATTCACACACCATGTTTTCAAAAAAAGAAAAACCTAGCATAATACTCTGTCACATCAAAATAAAAGAAATGACGATATGTGAAAATAAGGTCATTTTTCACTCTGCATTTGGTGTGGAGACATTGGGGACATATCTCCACATTGTGTCTGAGACACAAGACATAAACACAATTCAGCCATGCTGACCTGGCGCGCAGACACCACAAGCAGAACAGGGAAGTGACTTGTCAAAATGATGGACAATTCTTGGTAAATTCAAAACAAATTGAAATAAAGCCTTCTCTTTACACATCAACTGCATTCTGAGGAAGTCAACATATGTCTCTTTTTACTGTGCAAAATATTTTTTGTATCTATAGACTAAACAGCGTTAGATAGCCTTTTTGTTGGTTTTTTTGACCTGCCAGGGTGTCCTGTGAATATTCAAGAGTTTTGCAGGATGATCGTTCCCTGCACTGAAGAATGTCCAGCAACCTTCACCTTCCTAATAAATGACAGTGGTGCCCCCCTCACTGTGACAACCACACACTCTACACAGCCCCTCTCAGTACCCCCCACACTGAGGATCACTATTGTCTGAAGCAAAGTTCAGACTTTGGAGATCATTGTGCCCTGTCTGAAGTTTTGTTGGTGTACACTGACATTCTTGGCAGTGTCAGAGTTGCTCTGTTTCAAAGGGAGACGTTATTACCAGGTTCTTGACAAATTTTCAGTGACTGTAGAGGGAAGTAATGCTCCAAATGGTGCCCCTTAACTGGCTCATCAAGGAGCAACTCTGAGTTGTTCCAGTTTGGGGCACTTATGGACATGAAAATGCAAAGGGTGAGCCAAAATGCATGTTTGGGACTGCATGTCAGTTATCCCTAGGAACCACCTTGGGATACTTGTGCAAATGTGTTTTGTGTGTATGTGAGTGTGCATGTGTGTAAACATGAGTATGAGTGTGTATATGAGTATACGTGTTTGTGTGTGAATGTGGTGTTAGTGTGTATGTATCAGGGTATGAATGTAGTAAAGTGTGAGTACATGTGTTATATATGCATGAGTGTGTATATGTGTGGCTGTGAATGAGTGTGTGTGACTGTGTTGTGACTGCATATGAGTGTGTGTTGGTGTGAGTGTTCGCGGAGATAACTGTGTGCTTTCACTGTCTTCAGGCTCTTGTCACATTCCTGAGGCATCACGGAACAGTTGTTTACAGTACCTCCTCACCTGAGGCTCAGAAGCACTGTGGGAGGTCTTCTGTCCCCAGACAATACCCAGGTTTGTTAGGCACCTAGGGCTATTGGGTTGCTATACCTCCAGCTAGCAGAGGAGATCCTTTTGTCCTTCAGCAGACATAGGCGATGCTCCTCCTCTGCGCTGCTGATAATGGGCATTGAAGGGACAGAAATGAATCAGACATAGATTCCTGCCCTCATAGAACAAAGTCTGCATGGAAAGACACACCTGTAAACTATTAAAATGCATTGGCAAGAGTCACAGTCCCAATGTATAGAAAATACAACAGCAGAGGGGCAACCAGAACAACTAAGTCTGTATGGACCCACAAGGAAAGCTTTGGAAAGACAGTTCCTTCCTAAGCAGAGAAAATCACGGGCATAACAAGAATCATGGGAGACCAGCACATTCTGGGATCACAGACTCTGCCTGTGGTACACCTATATGAGCGGAGCTTGTACAGGCTGCAGGTAGAGTGTTGGGATGACTAAGATAGACTTGGGGTGGCCCTGCTCGCCAGGGGACCTTTATGCCATTCGAAAATGGGTAGTCACTGAAGGGTTTTGATCAGAGAAATGACGTAGCTAGACACTTATAGGGAAATAGTCATTCTGGAAACTGGCTGAAAGATTCGTGTCGGGAGGGTTTTGTATTTATAGAGAGAAATCAGGATGCCACAGCAGATTCCAGAGGAGACTTGGGGAGATTCTGAACTGAGACAGGAATGAGGGGGTTGAGCAAATGGGGATAGACTCAACACAGACTACGCCTCCCGATGGTTAAATGGAGGACCAATGGAAGATGACTATGGTAGTTTTTTGCCTGCATGTCTGGGGAAATGGTAATATTTTTATCCTAGGAGGAAATAGTGATAAGAAATAGCAATTTGTTGTTTAAAGGAATAAATTTTGTTTTAGACACACTGAAATAGGAAGGGATATACACAGCATGAATCTGACCTGGAATTCAAGTGAGTGAGGAAAGAGTTAGATCTGGAAGGCACCGTTTCGTGGGAAGTAGAAGATGCTTGCAAGGAAGAGGGAGGAATATGTAGGAGACTCACTTGTAATTCAGTTCATTTTCATTCGAATGCCACTTATGACATAATTACCCACATAATTATGCCTGAAAAAATATATTCTGAGCACACTTCCATAGCCCCAGGATTTGATGATGCTGTCTTCTATGCTCCAAAGAACCCTGATTTAAGTCAGTTTGGCAAGCTTTGATGAGCACACCCTATGTAATCCCTGGCTGGGAGAGGGCTGCAGAAAGAGAGGGGTCTCTATTATTTCACCGAGTCTCTCTGGTGCGTTGATCCCATGAGGTGGCAATTCAGAAAGTATTTCTTGATTGAAATAAGTGTCCTCAGGAGCCTGCAGACCTTCAGAAAATGCAAGACTCACATAGATGTGCCATGCCAACACAAGGGACTGTAACAGCTACTTTTAGAGGATTTTTGTTTTCCAGTACCTTTGCAAGTGTGCATGAATGTGTATATGCGTGTGTGTGTGCAGGTATGGCACATCTATATGAGTCTTGCATTTTCTGAAGTTCTGCAGGCTCCTCAGGACACTTATTTCAATCAAGAAATACTTCCTGAATAGCCACCTCATGGGATCTACGCACCAGAGAGACTCAATGAACTAACAGAGACCCCTCTCTGTCTGTAGTCCTCTGGTGATGGAGCACGGGTGAATTGGTGGTGGAAAGTCTACGGGGACTATACCTGAGAAAAGAAAGCAGACATTATAAAAATAAAAAAAAAATTTTAATAAAAAAATATTTTGGCTATATTGTATCAATAAAATATATTGTTAAAAAAAAATTTAAAGTAGCTGTTATAATGTCTGAAATTTACAGCTCCCCGGCCCTCCTGAGCTGAGGCCAAGTCCCCACCTTAGTGTCCTTCCACCTGCTGCGGCGGGGCTCCCCTCACCTCCGCTGATTCAGACAGGCTAGATGGGCTCAGAGAATTCAATCAGCAAGAGCCCGGCTTCCTTATCCCTAAGCCCACTTGGGCCACGCCATTCTTGATAATTCAATCTAATCTTTTAAAAACTCGATTTTGAAAAGTTAGGATGGAAAATCCAATGAAAATAAGAAAACATAGATGTTTACATTCCTACTGTTTGGTAAGGAAGAAAAAGGGGTTTTGTAATTTTAAGGTTCCTATACTTTGCCTAGGGGGAATCAGAAAATCTGGTTAAAATAGCGAAGAATAAAATGAGAAATTTGTCATGGCTCTGTGGGCTCTAACTCAAGGGGAATGAGCCCGGTGTGAGAGCCATTCAGGATGCCGTGTCATGCTGGGTGTCACCTGGCTGTGACAACAGGGCTGTCTCCGACAATGTCTAGACACCTGCCATGAGTGGAGCCGCAGCCATCGACTCATTTTGAGGTTTGTGTGAAGTTCTATTTGAAAAAATTGGAAGTCCTCAAATGCTTGCCAGACTTAGTAGAAGGTGCGCCCTCTTGGAGGCGTCTGAAAGGGTGGGTGAGTTCGATTTTGTACTTTTCCTGCAGCTGCACATAGTTCAGTCTTTAAAACACTTGAGACACTTGGAACATAATTTTGCAAACTCTGCTCCAGGTATTTTGCACTGAGATAGCGTGAATGGGAGTCTGGTTTAACTGGAGACTCTGGAAAAAAATTTGCCTTCTCCATAAAAAAATAAAGCTGTTTTCTGGCAGATACACACATTGGAGGTGACTTTTCATAAGGCTGACAAAAAAAAAAAAAGGAAAACACTTCCTGTCCTGCTGTCACTCTCTTCATTTTTAATCGACTACTTATGCTGCCTCAAAATGTGAAAATACCTAAGTTACTCAGATACCCAAGAGCAGAATATGACAATTGAATCATACCAGTAACCTCTGAAAGCTCACAAAATCTCTCAAAATATTTTAAATGCATAATGGCAACAATCTTATTTTTTTCTGTAACTTTGTACCTTTTGAATAATATTTCCCCACTTATCCCAGCCCACCAGCCACTTGAAACCCCCCATCTACTCCCTGATCTTATTAGATAGTTTATTTTGTCCATTTCACATGTGAGATTATACTGTATTTAACTTTCTCCGTATGGCTTATTACACTTGGCTTAATGCCCTCAAGGTATATGTTGTTGTCACAAGTGACTATATTTCCCTTTTTATGGCTAAGTAATATTCCTCTGTGTGTGTGTGTGTGTGTGTGTGTGTGTGTGTGATATCAAGTTCAATCTCAAAATTGCTAATTTCCACCATAGCAAAAAGGTTTTCATTGCAACTCAAACCAAATACATATAACCACAATATGAATTTATGGGGTAGGGGGGAGAATTCACTTTACAATAATATAAAATTCAATTGCCAGCAAAAGGGGGAAGGTTGCAAACATCTTGGCAAGGCTCCAGAGTGGCAGCCAGCATATGGAAGTGGGAAGCGCCCTACTGGAGTGTTCTGGCAGTCATCCATCTCAGGAGGGAAAGACCACTTCTCAGAGCAAAAGTCTCTGGTGGCTCTCACCACCTGCAGAAGGCTCCAGGACCACAAGTGTGGCATCTGTACATGGCTCAAATTGTCGTCAATTCGGGTGTTTGTCAGAACCACCTGTTAATTTTCATTTAGGCGGGGCCTCTTGCACAGGCAGGCCGTGTCTGTCCTTGTCTTGCACACATGTCTGTTTATCAGTGTCTTCATAATGAATGGTTACTTTTTAATTGATAACTCAAGTCCCTCCATCTCGATTACCCCCCCCTCCCAATCAATCAGAGTCATTAATTAACCTCCATCCATATAATTCACGGTCACTCCAATCTATATACCATGTCTTCTTTATTCATCTGACAAGAACACTTTGCTTTATCCATTTCTTGGCCAGTGTAAATAAAGTTGTATTAAGCATGTCTATACAAATACCTCTTTGAGACACTGATTTCATTTCCTTTGGAAGTGAAAATTAGAATTGCTCCATCATAGGGTAGATCTATATTTAATTCTTTTGAGGAGCCGTTCTGTTTTCCATAGTAGCTGTACCAAATTTACATTCTCACTAGCAGTGCACAAGGGTTCCCTTTTCTCCACATCTTTGCCAGCACTGTCATTTATTATCTTTTTGATGATAAACAGGTGTGAGGTGATGTAACAGGTGTGAGGTGATGTCTCACTGTGGTTTAGATCGCCACTTCCCAGAGGATTAGTGATGTTGACCATCCTTTTCATGTGCCTTTTGGCTATTTGGATGTCTTCTTTGGAGAAACCGTCATATTATTAAATCTTCCCCACCTCTGCCATTTTTCTTCTATTGTCCTTCCTTTTCCTAAACTGTGTTCCGTTTCCTGACTTAGTCCATGGGCTTCCCTCTGTCGTCCTGTCCTAAGACTCAGGGCTCTGTGGTCGATTCAAAGTGTATTAGAAGTGATGAGTCATAGGGAGATCTGCCACCGATTCCTCACAGAAGAGGATAAAATCCTGCACGAGGTCAGTTGAGGGGTGTACCTTTAAACTTTTTATGACTTTATCAGTCGTTAACATATCTAACTTTAGAGAGGAATGTACTTTTATTTGTGTGACTCAGTTTTCAGATAAGCTTGTAGATACGTTTTTATTATTTTCACAAGAATAACACAGTACTTCCTTGAGCACTTGGGGCAAGTTAAGTCACATGGTTTGACATGGATTTAAAGAGATTTTCTGATCCATACTTGGCCCTGAACAAAAACGTGAGGAAAATGATGCTACATCATAACAGCATGCCTTACTTAGATATTTGCAAGAATATCTGGAAGTGTTTATGTTGGGTATCAAAAAGTTGAGTAGTGGACTTCTAATAACTTTGTTTCTAAATTTAAAAATATTGTGGAAAGGTGGTGGATCGCACTTGTGGTCTTGGTGTTAGTATTTCTTAAGCAGAGAGAATGTCGTGATCAGAGCTTAAGGCTCCATCCATGTTGTTGTGAATTTCATGTGTTTGTCTTTTTTGAATGCTGTATAGTATTCCATTGTCTATTTAATCCAATCGTCTTGATCCAGTTGTCTACTTTTGGGCATCTGGGCTATTGTGAATAATGCTGCAATAAACATATGGGTGCATGTAAAAAAAAAAAAAAAGACTCCTCCTGGCTCCGTGGTGCTGCCACCACCCAGACCTCACTGCTGTGATGCAGTGTGTTTCTTGCACGCTGGCAAAACACAGCAAGGTGAGACTTTACAGGTCAGAGTCTACTCTTGAGCTGCCTGGAGCCTTCGCACAGCAATGGCAAAGTGACTTTGCAATGGCAAAGTTATATCACACACCTCCACTCCTGAGTTTCAGGCCTCAGCACATTTGTGTTCATTTGTGCCTCTTGCAAGGCAGCTTTTGTATCAACATGTACGTAGGTTGACAGAGTGGGAAATTGCAAGCAGTAACCTCTGCAGGTGGTAATAATGAGTTCATCCAATTCTGTACTAAATCATGTATAAAACATAATACCTGCAATGTTGCATAGTCACTATTAATCTTCCCCTTCTTACTCCAGGCAGTTAGCCTAAGTGCATTCTCTTTGACTGCAATAAACACAGGTATCGTTCCCACTTACTGCAGTATCTTATGGTAGTTCAGTGAACATTTTCCATTATCATTTTAATAATACTCCGCCTGAGGCCTGAAAGTGTCTAAACAGAGTTTGCTTTTCGTTTGAAAATTTCTCCAATGAATTTTTAAGGTCTCATAAGGTGATACACTGCTAATATTCCTGATTATCGCCATTATCCAGGCTGGCAGAGTGTGGAGCCAATAAACAGTGCAAGGAAGTAAATCAGTATAATTAGCTACATTTGAGCGCTCGTGCATCTTTTCCTCTAATCTCCTACTGGGTGTATTTGTGTAGGTGTGATATTTGGTGGGTGGGTGTGGGTGTGTGCATAGAAACACATGTCTACTTGGTGTATGTTTGAGAGTGTGCATGTGGTGGGGGGGGGTTGTGAACGTAATGTGAGAGTTCTACATCTCCTGATTTCAGAACATTAAATAAAGCTTCCAGGTTCAAGGAGTTTGGGGGTCTCTCGGGATATTATTGGATGCAACCTGGCAAAGAAGGAATAAGTAGGGCTGCTAACAAGGTCTTTTTCCCCTTATGTGAAGGTCCAGGCAGGTGCAGAAACTGCTCACATTTTCTCCCCCAGCATCCATGCCTCTCCATACTCTACTGCATCTCAGTCTGTGTCATTATTAGGGTTCTCCAGAGCAAAGAAAACAAACAATAGGATATGAAGGAGATTTATTACAAGAGCTGGTTCCCTTGGAGGTGGGAAGTCCCATGATATGCCATCTGCAAGCCAAAGACCCAGGAAAGCTGATAGTAAAGTTTAGTTTGAGACTGAAGGCCTGAGAAGCGGGGGAATTAATGATGCAAATCCAGTCTCAGGGCAGGAGAAGATGCGGTGAGGTAGAAAAAAGAAAGGGGCAAATTCTTCCTTCCTCTGCCCTTTGAATCAGTGGATCTGGTGATGCAGCCAACATCAGGAGGACAGTCTGCTTCACTGAGTCCACCAGTTCAATGCTAATCTGACCTGGAAACACCTTCACTGAAATAAAGTTCAACCAGCGATCTAAGCGTGCCTGAGCCCAGACAAGCTGATACATAAAATTAGTCATCACAAGTCTAGTCCTTGTCAACTGGGCACCCATGTGCCGCTCCTTAAACCACATTTTGCCTCCAAGATAATTAAAAACGTTCACACTTCTGCCTAATATGATACAGCTATCTCACATCCAACCCAAAATATACCAATCCCTCTCTCAGAAGAGGATTCCAAGTCCTTGAGTAGTATTTGCTCTTCTCCTTGATATTCTGTAATGTAAATACCATGCTGTAAAGTTAACAAAACTTAAATACTGTGCTATAAAGTCTACACATCGAGGCTACATAATAAAGCAAGAGGGGAAGAAAAAGACACCTGCTATGCACATACACAAACATACTTGTAACAGAATAAAGAGGAAATACTCATGACAGTTACAGTCCTTAGTGCTGGAACTAGTCACGTGGACTGACCCACACCTTCCATCCTGGAGTGTCTGGCTTAGTAGTCCTGCTGGGATTGGGTTGTTGTAGATATCTACTGAGCTTAATCACAGTGTGGGTTAATACTAAGAGATGCCTGGTGGGCTCTCATGTATCCCACACATGCTCTTCTCACCTCCATGGCAAAGCAGAAGTACAGTGTCCCTTCGGCATTCAGAACCAGCCACCCAGTGGCACATGCCTCTGAGTCAGAGGCATGAGGAACCCAAAGTGGCAGGGCAGCAATGTTAACTCCAGTTCAGTGGAATCACTGAGTGTCACCCGATGGGAGCATTCTTCCCTCTGGGCAAAGACCTCTAGGCCAGCAGAGAATAAAGGCACGGGACACGAAGCAAAAATCTTGCTAGCGGATCAGTGGCGGCCATAGCGAGTGGTACCCCTCCCATTTTCATGCCTGGGTTCCTGAAGTGTTGCATCTGGGTCTTCCAAAGGCGATCCCCCTGCTCTACCAAGCCGGCTGCTTGAGGACGGCGGGGACCTGGTAAAGCCAGTCAATTCCATGAGCGGGGGTGCACTGTTGCACTTCTTTTGCTGGAATATGCTGGACACTGGCCAGTGCACTCAGCTAGAGGCATCACGTGTCTACACAGGCCAGGCAGCATCTCCAGGTCTAGCAAATGCAGATGACAGCAGGTCCCCTGGAAGGCCGTTTTCAGAAGAAATGGCTTTCCTATTTTCCAAATGCAACTAAATGACACGTAATATGACAGCACTCCCTGCTAGTGAGTCACATTGATATTCGTGCTATTTATCTTCATTACAATCTGGGGAAAAGCACCAGAGGGCCATTTAACAATAACACCTTTTGACTGGTGACATGTATTTGATCAGTCAATTCTCACCAAGTGAAATAGTTTAAATTGTTTATTTTAAGATAGCCTCGGTTATTGGGAACCTCTTTCCCTGAAATTGTGTTCCCATTCACATCTCATCAAGTCTTCAGAGGTGTTCTGCAGCTGCCTCATGATTTGAGGAAATGCAAGCTCAATCTCATTATCCAGATGAGAAGCAATCAACGCCTGGTGGTTCCTTTGGATCAGAGATTGGGTGCCAATAAAATGTGCCACTCAGGACAGGCTCTGGGAACTGAACTTTCTCCTTGTGCATCTGACAAAAGCTTAACCCAATGAAGTATAATCCAGGTTTATTTTCCAGAAGTTATTTTTTATGTGAGCTTAAGGGATGCAAACTGCTTCTTTTGCAACCCACAGCAGAGGATGCAGGGTAAGCATCTCTGCCGTCCAGTCTTCAGAGGTTCTCTTGGTTCCCAGTGCACATGCGCAGGGAAGAGCGGCTCCCCACAAGATGCAGCACGTGCCACCTTCCCCGCCCCATTCTCTCTCCTGTGCTGTCAGACATGCTCTGTCCCCACTCTCTGGGTCCAGTGCCCCTTCCGCTCCTCTCCAGAGACTCTTGCTCAACACCACCAAGCCCTCGCCTGTAAGATTTTTCTTCCTTCACCATTTCCCAAGCATGCACCCACGCCCCACTCCCACATTCATGAATCTCAAAAGCTGGTTGTTCTTTGGTCTCAGCAATAATTTAGATCGAATATGCAATGGCTATTGAAATCGTGTCCAGAAGTTTCTCTATCAGAAAGTACTGTTCTCCTGGTGAGACTAGGGAGCCCCCACAGTAGTGGCATGTGTTCCTTTTACACCGGTCCTATCCTCATACCTGCTGTGAGTCCCTGAAATAGCAGTGAGAACCCACGTGACCTGTGGGTCATGGACTGCAGTGCACTTCAGGTGATACAGGTGGCAATCTGGGAGTTTCCCAAAGGGAAGCTCCATTGGGTTTCAATTTACATATGCTACGCTATGTACTAAGAGACAGCGTTAGATTCCATAGGTTGGGGACTCAGTCTTCCAAAATCTCTCTATCTCTGAGTTGCCCATCTGGGCTGCCACCTGTGCTTTTGGTGGCATATTGTACATACAGATTCATATTGTAGGTGCCCACAACTCCCTCCTTAGGTTCAATTAATTTGCGAGAATGACACACAGACCTTGGGGAACCCAGTTACTTAGTTGAGCACCAGTATATTACAAAAGATATTCATACTAAAGGATTTGAATCAACAGCCAGATGCAGAGAAATGTAGAGCAAGGTACTGTCACCAGACAAGGGTGGGACCCTGGTGGGTTAGACTCTTCAGAGCCTCTGGTCAGTATTGAAGAGAGGACTGCAGACCGCTTGTCAGTATTAAGACAACTTGTATTAAGTGAAAGAGCAAGAGACAGAACTCCAGGGTGACCTCCTTAAAGAGACTCTCGCAAAAGGCTAGTTTCAGCTCCTATGGCAGTGGGATAGTTCTGGCAAGAGAGGCTGGCGGCATTCCATTAGGAGGGTGTATGCCCATAGGTTTAGAATGGCGCATGCGCAGTCATAGATTCTGCGGCTTCATACATCCCACGTTCAGAAAATGGAGGGCAAGCCCCACCCAGAGGCGGAGATCTTAGCATTATAATGAGTCTGTGGGTACTGTAGGTCACTTAGCTCCCTTCTGCGCATGTTCCACAGTCTGGCTTGTGCTAGTTCTGGTCAGGGGTTGAGGCTTCCATGTGTCTTCAGGCTGGTAGAATTCATGGGCTGCAAAGAACTTGACATACAATGAGATAGGTAGGCATTTTATGGTTTGGGGCACCTGGAAACTTTTTAGGTTGCTTGTTTAGGGCGACTTGAAAGTATGACTCAGCTCTTTCAGGAGATTCCAACGATGGGTTCTCTGTTCCCACTGTGTACGTACGGGGAAGACCTACCGGCTCTCTCAAAGCACGCCATGCTACCAATCTCCACATGTTCACGATCCTAGAAGCTCTCCCAGTCCCCACCTCTTGAGTTTTTATGGAGTCTTCAATACATTGCAATGATTAACTCATTCACCATTGGCAGTTCACCTAACAAAAGCCCTTCTAGGCCCTCTCTGCCTGGGAAATCAAGGGATGGGACTGCAAGTCTCCTCCTCTCCAGGGTTGGTATCTGGTCATCAGTGGCCACCTCAGGTGTTTTCCAAAAGCTGCCTTCATTAACATAGCAAGGGATGCCTCTTAGAAAATTCCAAGGTTTGGGGGGACTGAGCCAGGAAGGGTAGATGAAGACTAAATGTATTGATATATGAGAAATAGACTTTGGTTATGGAATGATGATAAATCCTGATACTTCAAAACCCCTCTCAATGGTGTCATCACGTATGTCATCCTCCCCCCAAAAGAAACAGGAAAACAAATTGCAATTTGCATAATGGAATTTGAGTAGTCCTAATGATTTAAAGACTAGTTTCTAGATAGTCTTTTGCAATTTCATGGATACAAGGTCCTTGAAACTGTATTCTTCCTCTGATAAACAGTTTCTTTTGTTTCAATTTGCTTAGTTTTCCTCGCTTATTTCTTACTATCAAGGGTAGTTTTGCGATATAATCAAAGCAAAACTTGCATGTTCTTGCTGTTATCTAATTGGTTGATTCCAGTTTGCTTGTTCATTTGTTTTGAATGGGAGGGAAAGGTAACTGTGACTGTCTAAATCATAGGGAGCCCAAAAATCTCTGAATAAGTGAAACTGTAATTCAAGTTTTTCAGGTCTTGTCTCCTAGCCACGAATGGGGCCAGCGCTGAGCCCCAGCCACTAGACCACCACGTGTTGGTGTCCCACAAAGCCACAGCAGGAACTTCACTGGCGCTCAGACAAGCAAGTAAAAAGAGGCAAATCTCTTTAGCGAAATAGATGGAAGAAAAAGTTTATTAAGGAGAAAAGGAACAGAAATAAAGTGGGACTCCCAGGCCTGTAGAACCAAGCCAGCAGGAGCAAGGAAGCAGCTGTGGAGTTGTACCTCAGGAAAAATAGGCCTTCTTTCCCTAATTATTCTAAAGCCCTGTCAGTCTCTTTGTGATTGGTTGGTTTTCTGTGGTCTCACTCACTCTGTCTTATTAATGTCTCTGTGCCCAGAATTAAGTCTTGTGTCCCAGTCCTTAGAGTCTTTTTTATGCCCTTGTTCCTGAATGTCCTGTTGTTCCTAGTCCTGGGAGTGTTTGATTAGTCCCCTTTGGTATCTGTTGCCCTTATCTCTGGAGCCTTCCTTATTCCTCTGAGTGATCAGCTTGTCCTGTGATTCATAAGGGCCCATTCTGTGGAATTAGGTCATGTGCTATTATCGTAACTACTCAGAAACCATAGCTTTGGAGCCACAGTTGATTCCAAGACAATTTGAGTTTACTAACTAAACACTGACACATGGATAAATTTAAGTATTATATTAGTATTAGATAAATTTAGGTATTACAGTAGTAGTATAGCCAGAAAAGTCTTAATTATATTGCCTTAAAAATATTGCTGATATTTTTGCCTACGATTTCCTCTAACAGAATGTTTCATTTTAATCATTTTTCATTTCGTGCTCTTTGGCAGACAAAACAAGCCTCAATTTTTGATGCTAACTCCATGCTGCAACAGTTCAAATAATACCTAGAGTAAAGTAAAAGTTATGCCATCCCTCCTTGGGTATCCAGTCCTTGCTCAATGCTAAGCCAGCTGGCACATGTTGTGATGATGTCGTTTTTGGAGGTGATGGATTTTGCAAGTGGATCCTTGGGTCCACCAGAAAGGTTTCACCAGAGCTTCCCTTCTGCAGCACGTGACCAGTTTCTCCACAAGACAGAGATGTTAGTTATACTTAAACAGGTATATTAGGGAACAGAACAAAGGAATAAAGGACACTTGCTTAGGCACAAACGGGCAGGAAGAGCTGCCCCAAAAGGGACAGGTTTGCTAAGAGAGAGACCTGGATGGTTGCAGGCAGGCAGGCAGGCAGCCCTGAGGAGAGCTTCCTCTGCTGAGGGAGAGGAGACCTGGCATGGTGCAGGTCACGGGCAGGCAGGAAGGCTGCTGCCCTGCAGAGGGACAGAGTTGGTGAAGAGGGATACCTGCATAGGCACAAGCAGGCAGAAAGATAGCCACCCTGAGCAATTGCAGAGATGGCACTGATAGAGTTCTCTTTCGGTAGGGAGGGGCCGTTTCCTCTAAGAGTGGTTTGTTTGCTGTTGACTTTGAGTAACTACGTAAGATCTGAAAGGGACCAGAAATCCTACAGTTGGCTCAATCTCCATATCTTCACCTTCTGGCTCAGCAATCTGATACCTACTGGATCTTATGCTTTGTAACTTAGGTGCTGGAGCCTAGGGATTTTTAGTTATTATTGTGCTAATGGTTATGTTGATTCCTTCTACCCCCATCTCCTTGTGAGTCAGGTTTTAGTCTTGTGATGCCCCTTTTATTAAGTTTTATTTCCTCTATCAGTGCTTGTCCCTTATGTTTTTGTTTGCTCATGTGAACATATACAACATATACAAATGCACACACACTTTTTTTTTTTACTAAGAAAGAAGTATATCTACTCATCTGCAACATACTTTTCTGGATCCTATACTTTATAACGTGCCGTGGGCATCCTTCCAATTCAGTACAGACTGTGCTGCTTCATCCTTTCTAATGTCTGTATTTTAATAAAGAATATGGATGGGCATAATGTCTTCCAGCATTCAATTAAATATAACATGGCAACAAACACTTGTGTGTGTGTTTCTTTTGTTTTTATTGCATTACCATTATTCATTGTTATCTTTATTGTTATTCTTGTATTATATTTCGGTCAGCAAAATTCACAAGTCAAAAGGTATGAACACTTACTACTTTAACAAACAACACATTTCATTCCATGACTTCATATTAATTAATACTGTATAAGTAACCTTCTTTTCACAACCTTTGTCAGCACTGAATGTTATAATACCTATTTAATGAGTTTCTTTTTTTTATCTGTTGCCTTTCTCATGAAACTGTCAAAGATTCTAAGCAATATACTGGCAAACCTGATACAGCAATTTATTCAAAAACTGGTGCAAAACAACCAATTGGAGTTTATTTCAGAATGTGAGAAGAACACAGCATTGGAATATCTTTGAAAATAATTCATTAAATGAACATATTAAATATTTAAGCCATGATTTGGTCATATAGTTCAATAAAAACACTAAGAATATATTATAGGGAGAAAAGCTAGATATCAGACACAAAACAAACATCAGAGATGTTATCACTGCTTCAGTGGGTTATATGAAGGAAATAAAAATAATGGTCATAAATAATGAAAAGTAAATATTATCTTTATTTTCAGATAAACATTGCATGTATTAAGCATGCAACTGAAATAATTAAAATCAATATGAAATTTTTATACATATTATATATAATTACTTATTATATATAATTATTATTATTGTTGCATATATTATGCATTTATATAACTATTAAGCCCACCTCAGATATATATAAAACAGCTTTTATGTATACAATTAATATCTATGTAAAGATAAATATAAAACACCTCTTTGCATCAGACAGAAAAAAAAAGAAAACTTACATTCTAGGAGCATTTTTTTACCATTAAAGGCACAAGACCAATATGAAGAAAACTATTAAAGTTCTATTGAAGAGCTTAAGACAGTTCCTGCAAGACAGATACATATTCCTGAAAGGAACAATTTGATATTGCACAGATGTTGGCCCTTCCACGATTCATGTGATAGTTCAAATATTTCAATCAGAGTTCAAATGATAGGGTTTTTCTGTATAGTTGTTGGTGTCAATTGCTGCTGTAAATGGAGAATATATCTTCATTTTAACAATGAACCAGAAACATATTACTGTGAGGCTGATAAACTTCCGCTACCTGGCCTGTCATTTGCACAGGCTCTTTCCAAGCCCTTAAAGGAGGCCTTGGTAAAATTTGTAAATATAACTTACATAAACCCTCCCCCTTGGGATAGGGTGTTGGGCCTGGTGGTGGCTACATTTAGGATGCAGCTGGGGAGGAGGATCAGGAACATCTGCATGTCAGACCCATGTCCACGACACATGTTCTGAGTCTGTGCCCCACTGCTGAACTTGTCTCTGAGGTTGCCAGGGAAGACTTTGCACTTTAGAACTTCTGTAGAGGGAAGTGAGGTGAAAAGGTTGGAGTGATAGCTGATAGCAAACGCACGCTCCCAAAAAGCTGGGCGTTCGCTGCATCACTCAAACCTCCCTCTCCCGCCCCCCCTCTTAGCAATTGGGTTGATTTTAACATCTTCATTAGGCAGACTTCAAATTTAAGATTTGTTCACATCACTCACAAGCAGCTGATTATCTGTAATTAAGCAAAGGGGACAGTTTCATCTTGGGGGTACCAGCATTCTGTATTTTTTTTTTAATATATATTTTTATTGTTATTTGTGTCTTTTACATTTTGTATTCCCCTTGGGTAGCCCACCACCGATTCACCCGTGATCCATCTCCATGGTCCCTTGTGTTCTTTTCTATTCCATTTTGTGCCCTTTTCCTTCCCTCCCCCCC